>JAXIVJ010014960.1:0-32954 GCA_036785665.1 Chirona hameri
AGGAGACAGAATGCAGTTCTTTCATTAGCGTCGGCAGAATGAGTATGTTGGCTACCTCAAATTATATCAACTACCGAGTTTAATATGATGAGTGTGAGCTAAAAATTGATTTACTTGAAAATGAATTTGCTTGAAAATTAATTTACTTGAAAATTAATTTACTTGAAAAATGAATTTACTTGAAAATGAATTTACTTGAAAATGAATTTACTTGAAAATGAATTTACTTATTAGTTTACTTGAAAATGTATTTACTTGAAAATGTATTTACTTGAAAATGTATTTACTTGAAAATGTATTTACTTGAAAATGTATTTACTTGAAAATGTATTTACTTGAAAATGTATTTACTTGAAAATGTATTTACTTGAAAATGTATTTACTTACTAATTTACTGATTTGTCCATATATACGATATTTTAGTTTTCTTTCGGATCTTTTTAAAGAATTGAGTCAAAATGTTTTGCTCGGACGGATTGAATAGATCTGCAGTCTGCACCAACACTTAGGAGTACAACTTGCTAGCGGGCTCAGAATCCGACCCGCAATTGCAGGCCATCGTCACAGTTGTACGTCCCTTACAATTTAGGACGGTCCACCTGTCCCGCTGGCCTCACCTGACTTCGAGCGTAATCGCTACTACAGGGCGCAGTTTTTATTTATTTATAAATTTAGTCCGAATGTTTCGAATGGATGGATTTTCGAGGTCAGGACCCGCGCTAAGCATAGCTTGTTGCGGATGCCCTGACAGGGCCTATTTTAACATGTTAACTGGGGGGAAGTCAAATGCCCCCATAGTGAGCTGTTTTGCCACCACCACCCCCCCCCCCCCCCCCCCCAGTCAAGGAATGTTTTCCACCCTGATTTCAGTATTTCCGTGTCATTTTTCGCTTGATAGATATTCAATTAAAATCAAATATGCTTACCTGGTGATAAACGTATACAATTCCAATTCAAATGCCATGATATTCCTAAGTTTTAGTATTTCCCAGCCAAAATAAGTGTCTTTAAATTATTTCCGGAATATCTTGAATTTCGATATCCTTTGAACCAGTGTTCGTCACGGGCCCACCAACCCCCAGCCCGGCCCGGCCCAGGCCCATGAACACCAAGCCCAGGCCCGGACCAGGCCCGGTCAAATTTATAACATTGAGGCCCAGGCCCGGTCCGGCCCGTTCAGATTAAGCATATAAACATTTTCACAAAATTTACAATCATTATCCTAGCATATTTTCTTGTATACTATAAATGTGAAACAATGAAGCAACTATGCTAACCAAAAACAAACAAAAGGCCACAGGTACATCAACAGTGTGTTGCTGTGGAAGTGAACTGCTGGTTGAAATTTTTTCAGCTCTGACCTGAGCTTCAACATTCTCAGCCCAGGCCCGTCCAGAGCCCGGTGATTTCCTTAAAGTTGAGGCCCAGCCCAGGCCCAGCCCAGGCCCAGCCCAGGCCCAGCCCAGGCCCAGCCCAGGCCCAGCCCAGGCCCAGCCCAGGCCCAGCCCAGGCCCAGCCCAGGCCCAGCCCAGGCCCAGCCCAGGCCAGCCCAGGCCCAGCCCAGGCCCAGCCCAGGCCCAGCCCAGGCCCGACCCATGACCCGACCCATGGCCCATAGGGCCAGCCCAGCCCGTGACGAACTCTGCTTTGAACAATTGCTCATTAGCGTATTTTCATATCAGAAACTACTTCCCTGATCGGGTTGAAATTCCCATACATTTCTGTCGCGTTCGCTCGTTCATCGCCAACAACGGCGCCTTATTGGTTCAGTAAAAAAGTTATGGAAGAAAAATGACGAATGACCTCAGGCTGAATAGATTTTACCTCGTGGAGGTCGCAGAATAAAAATACGACTTTGATGCATTGGCGGATTCAGAACGGGTAGTTGGGGGGGGGGAATTCCTAAAAGTCTCACACAATTCTGAAAACGCATCGGATTTGGCTTGCTTATGCATTGATAGCTGATTTAAAGCTAACTGTCCTCAGTAAAAGTTGCTTATATTTCTTCTATATCAGGAAATGTGTCAATCTTGCGCCGATTTCAGGCGGTTGGGGGGGGGGGGCAATTGCCCATTTTGCCCAACTGTAGATCCGCTACTGGATCTTTGTATTTTTCAAAAGATGTGGGACTCGGGTGAAAATTGGGCAAATTTAACCATTTCCTGTGGATTTATATGCATTTTCATGTTTCCCCAATGATTTATAATTGGGAGGTCACAAAATAGACTTCCCCATAAGTCACCGATATAAAAATCATCCGAAATAGCGGAATTGTAGGTGTTTATGACCTGATTAAATCCTGTGAATATCTAACTGATCGGTCAAGCAAAGCAAAGGCTGCGGCACGACCTTACATTTTTTTGGAGGTGGGATCACTAGACTTTACTTACTGACGTGACCTGAGGAGACACGATGTAAACAAATTAACCAGATTTGGGCAATTGATAGGCAAGCAGTTTTATCAACAATGGCGGCGCGAAATGGCGTCGTCTTCCGCTATTTAAAAACAAAACTAAGGGGGACGGCATCCGCCCCCACTGGCGAAACCAGGGGGCGGACATCAGGGGCAGATGCCTCCCCCCAGGAATCGGGGGGGGGGGCATGCAATACAAGTATGCCCCCCCCCCCTGCGCGTTGCCTGCACTGAACGTGAAAAACAATGATCTTAGGAGAAAACTTCATGAAAACGGAAGTTTTTCTTCTTCTATCAAGTGATTGCGTTTGAAGTTTTTATGTATCCCTTGCTTTCAATGATAGAGAAAACAGCGCACCTGATGCAATTCAAGCAGCCCCGGTGACACGCGCCCCGCTGGGGGGGGGGGGGGCATAATCTGACCCATCCCGGATTTTCTCAATAACTTTGAAACAGTGTTATTGTTTATATATATAAACGTAAAACTTGCAGTACATTATACTGCATCAGTTCTAAGTCTTCTCACTAAATTTCAATGAAATTAATATAGTATTTTGGGAGATAATAACATTTTAATGACGTCATGTCATGCCATTTTTTTTAACGATAAATGGTTAAAAAATCGTACACGATAGAGTTTCAAAGCAAATTGTAAATAAAAACATCAAAAGAAAGAAAATGACATTCTCTTGCAAGTGGCTATCTCGAATTTGTGATTCTTTTGGAGGGGGAAGGGGGATTTGACCCCCAAAAATAAAAATAAAATATTTTTGTTTCTTCGGAAAAATGTCCGCAATTTTTTTTTGTGAATTCGAAAAGTGATTTTCTTAAAGGGAAATAATGACCTTTTCCCACAAAAAAAATGGAGTTAGCACTTGAGATCGCCAGACGAGACCAAAATATATTGTAAATTCATAAAATTTTGCATGAAAACTTTCCTACCGAAGATATTTCAAGTTATAGTTGATAAGCGTTCCACACTTTTAACGGCAAGTACTTTTGGTCCTCATCAAACTGCGGGCTTTTCCCGTATTGCTTTTGTACGCAATGGAGTGGAAAATATATTGTGCGTTCTGCTTGTTATGATTATATGCCCGGCGATCCTCTAAAACTAACAGCGATTGGAAAAAGTGGCAATAAAATCGGAAGCTCATCGATGCACATCAACGGCGGCATAGTTAGTGGTTGCGACCCTCAATTTTTGAAAATCGCTTCATTTGTTTTCAACATTAGGAGTTTTGTATAATTTGTATGTGGCTTATAAAACTCTATGCTTTATATTATCATGAAAAAATAATATTTTTCCCAAAAAAACTAACAAACAATAACACAAAACTGGCAATTAAATCGGAAGCTCGTCGACGGCGACCTATTTAGCGTCGGCGATTTGTTTACAAAGTCATTGTCATGCTTCTCGGCGCACTTAACCATTTGTGGCGAGTTGTTCCTGATTGTATGCTGAGAAGCGGGTATCGTCAAAGGCTATCATCCCATATTCCCGTTTAGTATACCCAACTCCCGTAGCAAGCTTCGTTAATGACGTCACTGGTGCCATTCTTGTGTAGCATTGCAAAATATATCTGATTTTGAGTTGAAAGCTAATTAAAGACTTATTCAAAGTTTGTTTCTGAATTTTCTTGTTAATCATTAGTAAAGGTATTGTATCACTGTATTTCATAGTAGTTGACACTTCAGAAACTTATGACGTAATAATATTGTATCCAATATGCATTTCTCTCGCCTTTTGCTGCTGTGGCGCAGTGCCGAGTGCTCTGCGAATACTTGCTTGCCTGGGATTCAAATCATTCCGCGCTTATTTCATTCGAGTTGGTATAGTTTGCATGTTGTTGTTATTCATGATTTATACTGATAGTCAGTCATGCATCACGGATGCTTCACGGATTGCTTCACGGATCAGTTTGATCGGAAACGTCACAGAGCCTCCAAAAATGCCGCACTCGATGAAAACAATGGTAGGGAATGACGAATTTGTCAATGACCTTCATGAAGTACACAAGGCACTTGTTTGGTATTTTTTTCCAAACTTACAACTTTGAATTTGGGAATAATTTATTTAATTCTTAAATTTGAATATAATAATTTTAAACCATAACGGTAGTCTAAGAAATTGTTGCTAACAAAATCAAAAGGTCATTATTTCCCTTTAAGCTCGATTAGCAAATAAGGCGACCGGCCCAAATCCACGGAGGAAAAAAATAGGGGGTACCTTTTTGCCACAAAAATATGCCCCAAAAAAAAATCATGTTTGCCTCCCAGTGGCTTTCCCTTAAAATAGTCCCTGTGCCCTGATCCTACCACCCGATCGCGCAATTCCTGGCAGTCGGCATAATTTAGAGGCGAAAGCATAGGCGTAGGAGCCGGGGGGCTGGGGGGGACAGCCCCCCCCCCCGGTTATCCAAGCTAAGGGCAAATTGCGATCGCTGAAGCGTTTCGAACCCACCTTGCCTGGGTGAGTCGGATTGTGAATCCAGCGTTCTCCCGACTGGCTACTGATGACGATCAGTCTCACTGCTATTGATCAGTGCTGCTACCTGGCGGCGAGAAGGTGCTGCCATCTGAGAGCACAGGAAGAGCGGTGAGGTGATATTTTCATCAAAGTATTTCTGAAACCCTGCTCACAAATGATCGTGCCATGAGCAGGGGCGTCGTTTTCTATAGGCCTGGTAGGGCCCAAGCCCTACCAGTGTTCATTTGGGCACTACCAATGCCTCTCTGGGTCCTACCAATGTTTAATAACATTGCCTAAAAGAAATAAGAAAATTTCGAAAATAAAAGTAAAAAGGCATTGCTATGACGCATACAAGAATGTATAGCATGGACCATGTGTCGCAAGTAAAACACTTAAATGCATAAGTTTGGGTTGTTTAACCCTCGCCTTACGGGGGGCCCTGACAGCCCCCCCCCCCACCCTGAGGATTTTCTTGAATAACTTTTGACACATGGGGAACACCTTGCTGAATTTTTTGGTAGCTGAGGTTACAACAATTATACGTAGGATGTAAAAATTTAATTAAAATTGGTCAAGAAGTTTGGGAGATAATAATGTTTTGATGACGTCATGTTGGTAAAAATAGAAATATTGGAAAAATCGTAGAAAACAGAGTTTTAAAGCAAATTGCAAACGCAATTCACCAAAGATTCAAAATGACATTCTCTTTAAAATGGCAGTCTTCGATTTGCAAAATTTTGGGTTTTTGACCCCTCAAATAAAAAACAAATCTGTTTTTTTTTTTAAATCCCCACAAAATCAAAATGTTAAAAGATATTAGAAAAACCGGAATATATGGGAGAGAACCGAGTATGGGTAATACCCATACCAAATTTCAAAGCAATATCTTTATTTTTGACTGAGTGATGGCTTCCAAGTGTAAGAAACTGATGACCTCATTTTTTTAATAACTTTTTTTTGACATTTTTGGACAAGATACGAACAAATAATTACCTTTTCGTATTTCTGAGCCAAAACTGATCTAGGAACATGCCTTTTATTTACATTTATCAATTTCTAATTTTGAGGTATTCTGAAGAGCAAAATCGCTGTTCTGGACGTGGTAAATCCGAGGTCATTCACTTGACCTGGAAGGTCACCCGTTGACCTGAAACCTAAAAATCGCATACTGTTAGATTCCTCTCATGACAGGCAACATGCTGGTTCTTACCGCATTTCTCTAAGTTGTTTGGTTTGGAAGTTAACAGGGGGCCTGTCAGCCCCCCCCCCCCCCCCGTAGGGCGAAGGTGAAAAAGCTCCCGTAGGGCGAGGGTTAAAATCACCTTATATGAGTTGTTCAGTATCAGTATCAGAACAAATTCATCATGTCATGGCAGATCTTACTAACATCAATGGAAAATGTTTGGGGATGTCAAAAGGGCAGGACACTTTCTGACCTTATCCCGCGCACTGCAGGAGCTTTGCGCCGAACACGAACTGCAGGGGGGCACGCACGCACGCACGCACGCACGCACGCACGCACGCACGCACGCACGCACGCACGCACGCACGCACGCACGCACGCACGCACGCACGCTCTCACTTTCTAGTTTTATAGATTGAGGCCGAAGGAACATTGTAGGTATATCTGATTTAGAATGGTCTGGGAAGTTCCTAATAAAATCTCTGAAGAATAGCCACAAATATGGATGCGGGGAGTCAAATGACATTACATAAAATCCCCTCATTAGACATGAGGTGATTGGATTGCACGTTTGGTTGGTAATATCCCATTTGCAAGTGCTACGGAGTACGCTGTAGTAAGCTTCTTTATGCGATGCCTCAGTTTTACCAAGTCTCTATGATTGGAGGATTGTAAATTGTAATTATCTCTTCCAAATGTTTCGAAAGTTACTGCTTTAACTGAGGCACAACAATAACTAAAAGTTAGAATTCTTATCCGTACCGTGCGTGGCTGATGACATTTCCCCTCGCTATCTTGTAATATTTTGTGGAGTCAAGTTATATTCGGCACCGGAGACTATATCTGGGAAGGTTTTATTGCTGCTGACTTCAAGTGCTTAACCCTATTTGTAACGGGGAGGGGAGGGGGGGTGGATTCCGCACCCCCTTCATGTTTTTCGCAGATATCTCCAGAACGACTGGAAGCAGGCCCATGCAATTTTGGGACTTTTCCCACAATATAATTCCACATTTGGAGTCAAAAATATTAGGTCTTAACCAGAACAGAGGCGGTTCCAGGGCACGGTTTTAGGAGGGTTCTGCGGCGACATTTGGCGATAATACGGAAATGCGATCTTCACGGTTTCTTCCTAGCTGCCTCAAGTGTGAAGGAGTTACATCGGTTTACGGTGATTGAAACAAGTTAAAATTAGTTGGTGTTAGTGAAATATCATAAACATTGCGTGGCAGAGGCGGTAGGGGCGGATCCAGCCGCTCAGTTTGGGGGGGGCAAAACTTTTGGCCTTCAGCAGGCACGTAGGCAGGATTTTTATAAATGTTGTTGACCGCGGAGGGGGGGGGGAGGGGTAGGGTCGGGTCGTCAGAGAATCTCATTGTATCTAGTGTAAATTTGCTTTGCTCTGGGGGGAGGGGCATGGACTCCATACTCCCCCTTCTTTGGCTACGTCCCTGGCCTTCAGATACCCAAACTTCGTTGCAAAGACTCTGACGTCGAGAGCCGATAACTGACAAGCACCTGTTTTGGAGACGGCCGTGTCATAACGGTACCACACAAACGATAGGATGTAAAATAGTAACCCCAAAGCATATATCAAATACTTTAGCAATATGCTGACGCAAGTTCTAAAGATGATATTAAAAGGACATAGAAATTAAAGTGTTATTTCTTTACCCAAAGGTAGGAAAGACCCTGCTTCAAACGAGGACGTTTGGCGTCTCCGTTATCTTTTTGTCACAGCTCTCCGTGCACCGACGAGCGGCAAATGCGCGGCACGCTAGCCTGTTGTTTACCGGGTCAAGTTTGTAACCTGATTTCACTTGTGTTACATAGGAATAGGATCATAAGACGACCAAATGAACCGTGTGAACAAATCTGGATAACCATAACGTGGTATAACATATCACCTCCAGAAAATACGGTTATACATTTAGCGTTCGTACAATCCTTTTCCTTTTTTTAAATAAAAGAATTGACGACCCACTTGGTCGCCAACTCTTATGGAACGCCACTCGCCAGCGAACACATTGGTCATATTAGCGCCCAGGGGCCATAGCTCTACCGGGGTTCGAAACACGGACTCCCCACATCTTAACCACTCGCTATTTGCCCCCCTTAGCGTTTGTACGATAATTTAAAGCGCTTAGTCACAAAATTATCCAAATACGACGGACTTGTAACACATGCACGGAGCTACGCTACCATCACGAATATGAGCCTCTCCGCGATCTGGATGTCACTTACTGCCACGTCGTCACCAAAAGTCGTAAGTGATTCAGATGCTCGAAGGTGAAAACGATGGTCATTAGAACGTTAGTAACACAACTGAATGTCTCACTGAACTGAATATCTCACTCTCACTGGAATCTAGGAATATCTTTATGAAAATACGAAATACAACCAGAGCTAAAACGTTATCTTCAGCGAAAGTATATATGAATGTATTTGTGTAAAATATTCAACGAAGGATTTGGCATGAAACTCTTCGTACCACAATTGGTATCACTGTCCCGGCTGGATGTGCTAAAATGGCTGAATGTGAATGCGTTTGAGGTTCCAATTTCACTCTTTCCATATGTTTGGTGACGGTGGGCGTTAATCGGTAAAGCGCACAAACAAGATGCATGTTGATCCAGTAGCAGCTGGCAAGGATGTGATAGGATCGTCTCAAGCGAAATGTGGAAAAACGAGAAAGTGCACATTTCCAGCTTTAATAACATCAATGTATAACATCCGTGCATGCTGGTAGGGTACATCAATCCAGGCACGTAGCCAGGATTTCGTCCAGGGAGGGGCGGCGCCTCGAAAGGGCCCCTTCCCGAGCGTTGAAAGGGCCCCTTCCCAAGCATGGAAAGGCCCCCCCCCCAAAAAAAACGCATGAAAAGGCACGTTACAAGGCTGGAAATGCAGTATGGCAGGTATGGCATGGGCTATACCAACGTTTAGGAGCTCGAGTTAGCAAACTGCCACATCAACTTTTGAACCAGCGACACGAATTTGGAATCAGCTATACCAACTTTGAATATTTTTGTTAAGCTCAAGACTTGGAGCTCTTAAGCAAAATGCTTTCTCATCAATGCGTCGCATTGCGTATGTTGCGGACCTCTAAAATTGCTATATTGTGCGTTTAAAAGTGCGGGGAAAAAGTGCTAAAGTGAACTATTTTGCCCAATAATATAGTAAAGTAGCAACATAACACATAAATGCGCCGAGAAACTGACCGATTTTTTTCATAACTCGCATATAATTGAATGTGTAGTTAAATTGCGCCGCGGAGCGGCGCGAAAATTTTGAGTGTTATTCCCTGCACAACTGTATTCTTACTGTTGAAAGGCCCAAGATCCCTTCAGATCGTCTAGGGGCCCCTCTGACCTTTCCTACGCCCTTCCGACCTGTTCAGGGACTCATCTGGGATCCGCGAAGCGAAAAGACATGATGTGGAGTGGGTGATATATATAATACAAAGAGGGTTTACTCTACAGGAAAAAATAAAATCGGATCTTTCGGGTATATTGTAGCACCCTGACGAAGGGTGTTACAATATACCCGAAAGCTCCGCTTTTAATATTTGTATTGTGGAGTAAGTCCTCCTTGTATTTAATCTTCATCTGGGATCTCTACGTGCTTTGACCCTTCCAGTCTCACCAGAGACTCCTCTGACCTTCCAAGAAGCCCCTCTTGTGTGTCAAGAGGCCCATTCGGCCTGTTCAGAGGTCCTTCCGACCTGGCCAGGGACTGCACTGGCTGCTTTTTCGCCCTGCCGACATGCTCAGGGGCAGTGGCGGCGGATTGCGGGGCGCAGGGTACCCAAAATCCCCCACCCCTCAAATGAAAATCCTGGGAAGGGGAAGAGTCATGTTGCCCCCAGATTGAGCAGCTAAAATATGGGGGGGGGCAAAACTACCCTTTGCCCCCCAGGATTTTCGACTGGGGGAATTTTGGGTACCCTGCCCCCGCAATCCGCCGCCCCTCCTCAGGGGCCCCTCCGACCTGCCCAGGGGCCCCTTCAGTCTGGCTAGGAACTAATCCGGCATGTTCAGGGGGGCTTCCGACCGGCCCAGGGACCCTTTCGGTCTAGCCAGGGGCCCCTCTGACTTGCCCAGGAGCCCCTCCGATCGACCCAGCGACTCTTCTGGTCGGCCTGCGCTGGCTGCTTTGTCGCCCTGCCGACATGCTCAAGGGGCCCTCCGACCTGCCAGGGAGCCCCTCCGTGCTGGCCAGGGGCCACTTCGGCATGTTCAGGGGTCCTTCTCACCCGCCCAGGGGTCCTTTCGGTCTGGTCAGGGGCCCCTCCGATCTGCGCAGGGGCCCTTTTAAGTTTACAGGGGTCCTCTGGTCTCTCCAGGGGCCCTTTAACCTTCGAAGGGGCCCTTCCGACCTAGCAAGGGACTGCGCTGGCTGCTTTGTCGCCTTGCGACATGCTCCGAGGGCCCTCCGACCTGCCCTGGGGCCCCTCCGTGCTGGCTAGGGGCTCATTAGGAATATTCAGGGGCCCTTCTGACCCACCTAGGGGCCCTTTCGGTCTGGTCAGGGTCCCTCTGAACTGCACAGGGGCCCTCTTAACTTCACAGGGGCCCTCTGGTCTGTCCAGGGGCCCTCCAACCTGCTCAGGTGCCCTTATGACCTGGTAAAGGACTGCGCTGGCCGCTTTGTCGCCCTGTCGACATGCTCAGGGGCCTCTCAACCTTCCCAGGGCCCCCTCTGTGCTGGCTAGGGGCCCATTCGACGTGTTCAGGGGCCCATTCGACGTGCTCAGGGGGCCCTGTGACCCGCTCAGGGGCCCTTTCGGTCTGGCCAAGGGCCCCTCTGACATGCACAGGGCTCTTTTGAACGTCCAAGGGGCCCTCTGGTCTTTCAGAGAGGGCCCTAGTGGCCCTAAAGGGCCTCTGAAGTCCTCTAAACTCTCTAAAGACCACGATTCGTGTAGTAAAGAGCCTATGATACCGCGCTTCGCGCGGTCTCGTCGGCCCGCGCGCCAAAAAGGGCCCTTCTGGCGTCCAGGGGGGGGGGGGGCAGCCGCCCCCACCGCCCTCCCCTTGGCTACGTGCCTGCATCAATCAACCAATCAATCAAAATATATTATCAAACAAGCAAATATGATAAACAATACAAGTGCGATTGGCGCAAATGCACACTGCATATAACATAGCACCTCTCGCGAACTGAAACGTAAACTCAACATAATCGACCGCCGTCACGGAGGAATCGCCCCACCGCCCCTCCAAAGCAGCACGTTGCTGACCCATGCTGACCGCCGCCCCCTTGGTTCACAACTTAAGAGTTTAATCTTTTTGAATATAAAAGGAATTGTTGAAATGATCGAGCCACCCTACCCATACACACATACACATACCCAGGACGACTTGGGATGAGAGGACGGAGTAGGTTGAAGGGCGCGGGTCACAAAATATCAGAGCGGGCTGCAGCTGCTCTGTGCCACGGCCGGCGGTCATGCACGTGTCTGCATGTTGTGGAGAACCAAAGCGTTACGAATAAGGGTATTACAAATTCATCTTTAGAGACGGCTCGTCAGCTGCCGTTTGATCATCCTATTGACAATGGTAAGACAAAACATTCCTGCGGAGTTGTATACAACGTGTTCGTACTGAAAGGAAATAGCTATATATGGAAAGGATGGGAGGACAAGACAATGTCAGATAGCAATACATGCCATAAGAGATGCAGTAAACCCATACCAGCGTATTGGCATTTGATTAGAAATATAACGACAGTGACAACAGAGGTGTTGCAATGGTGCGTAGGCTCGCAATCCGAATACATTGCCAGTATCGGAATATTTCAGCCTGCAGCGAGTAGAGTAAATGCCAGCGTTGATAACAGCGAAACGTTACCAATTGCAACTCGGTACACTAAATCTCTTGAATGGTGCAGCACGTAGTCTGGACCATATTTTTCAAGATTTCCTGGATCTCTACTGACCATGTACCGACAACAGTTGGACAGATGCATCAGTCTAGGATTGTCACAAGGCAACGCAAATATTAACATCTTTCCGAAGCATAACGTAACAGACCTATTACAGTCGCTCGGCTTTACTTCGCTATTAATTATACACAAATTGTATGTGTATTTTTTTCTTCTCAAATTGTAGTTGCTAAAACAGCTAAAATGCATTTTGGAAAGATAAAAATGGCAACTTTTACTCCAACTTTGGGGAGGGGGGGGGGGGGGCAAAAACATACTTTTTCGCCCGACGTTTCGTTTGGGGGGGTAATTGCCCATTTTGCCCCCTCCCCCTGGATCCGCCTCTGATAGGCGGTTTCAGGCGCTTGATAAGGGGAGGTTTTCAGGAAGTATTCAACGCTTGGCAAGAAGCCAATAGAGCGGTGTAAGGGGAATTTATAGCTATCAATAGGTAAAAGATAGCTTCTCCTTCCATTATTTGCATAATGTATTACATATAGAGTTGCAGGGGCGTGTCCAGGCACATGAAAAAGGGGGTGACTGGCATGGTGATGACGATATGCCAGCGATTACGGCGCAATAGATGGTTAGTTAATGATATATGCACATATGAGGCCAGGAGATGGAATGAAGTTTTTTTTTTGCAGAGGCGTGCTCAGGAATGGAAGAAAGGGGGTCATATTATTGCAAGGAAACTAAGATACATGGGCCTACAATGACATAATATACTGCAGTTTTCGGATGAAACACGCACCACAGGGTACTCTACGAACGATTATAAGATAATAGGCGAGTCCAGGTAGGGTAAAAAGGGGGATAAGCAATGTGAATTGAAGTTGTAAGTGAAATAGTCACTGTTGACTACTTAGTATCATAATAGCGGATAATATAGCTATCGAAGGGTGTTGCGCCTCCCCAGTTTGGATCCTGGATACGCCTATGATGAAGTACAACATGTAAAAAGGAACTATCTACGATCAGTAACTTATTTAACTTATTTTTACTTCTGTATACTTATACTTATATAGTAACTTATTTATAGGGTAGCAACTTGCCTGCGTTTTTTTCTTCTTCTTCTATTTGACCTCTTCTTTCACTAACCTGGTACCGCCTATGGCATAAAAGAAGATTTATAACTGTGTTGTCTAATGTCACAATAACACACCATTTCATTTATTTAAAAAAACATCAAAAATTGCTTTATTACGCATTTACTTCACCCCCATATTGAGTGACCTGCACACGCCTATGATTTTTGCATTTTCAAAAATCACCGCAATTTTTCAATCTCCAATTCAATATCTATCTATCTCCATTGGTTGCGTTAAAATCGGTTGAAAAACATGACAGCTGCGTTGGATCAGAAATTCCACTACAATTTGTTCTTTTTGCCCCCTGTTGCCCCCTATCAAAAATTTCGATTTGGTATTTTTTTAGAAATGTAGATCATGTAGAGAAGAATCAAACGCCGTTTGATTTTCGAAAATCGGACAGGTAGATCTCGAGATATCCGGGGGCGGAATCCACCCCCCCCCCCCCCCCTGTTACAAATAGGGGTAGCCAGGAGCCTGTTACAAATAGGGTTAATGGAGACCGAGCGCGTGCTCAGTACATCATCTTCTTTGATATTTGAGCTTTCGATCTGCTGATGTGTGACATCCTTGCAGTGCAGATCCTTGATGTGCAGATCCTTGCAGATGCAGGCTGCAGGGGTGGTAAAAGTGCTTTGAGTGACCCCGAACTAACCAAGACTAACCAGGGGTGGTAAAAAAAACTACCAGGGGTGGTAAAAAACTGTAAACTAACCAAGACTTTCCTTGTACTGCTTAGGAAAGTAAGACACATTTTTTAATTTGTACACACATGCTATGCTACGATGTACGTACAATCTCTTGAGCATTGAAAGTCGTGCGCAGTTTCCGGTCAAACGTCGTTTCTAACTAAACCGCAACTTACTGGGGACTCTCCAGTCTCCGCCACTCCGTGTTAAGCATTTCGTGAATCGCGATGCCTAGCAAACTACTACCAATATTGCTACACAACTTTCATTTAAGCCATCTTCATATCAATTTAGCACATCCTGAAGATAAGCACATGCGGAACTTTATATACTTTTGGGATTGTAGCTACAACTGCATCCTCAAAAACTACAACCCCAATCATTAATATTACAACCCCAATATTGCCAGTGAATGCCTACCCAAGTAAATAAATACAGTAAATGATACGCAAAACTAAAGGATTTTTCACCAAAGGAATTTTCAATAACAATCATAACAAAACAATTAATAAATATATGAACACAGAAAAGGACAAACTTTAAAATGTTAGTGAAGTTTGTCATAAAATAACATTTAAAATCCAACAATAGGTAGTACAACATGTTATCCCAAAATTACTGAGAAAGACTATGTAGGTACCCAGGGGTGTAGGGTCATATTCAGTTGGGTCATAAACACTATAGAACAACACTACCTACTGACAAACGGGTAACATTTTTGTCAATTTCAGACACCCACAAAATGGCAATCTATAGGTGTTAACATAAAAACATAAGCAAAACAAGATTGAGTGTAGCATATTTTACATTGGGCTTAGTTCTGGATAGGTCACACATTTAACATTAGAGTGCACCCTTACGCGGTTGGCAAAAGTTATATTACATTTTGAGCTAAAATATGCTGGTGAAATTGACACTTAATGAAGAACTTGAACAATATTATACATATTTTGGTGTGTGAAAGACGTGAAGGCATACCAATCATCCTGAGCTGGAAAAAGACCACAAATAATCATAGACCCAAATCATGAGTTTAAATTTAGGATTAATTTACCACAACTTTCAATTTTTAGCCAGACAAACATTATTTTCACAAGATATACCTGGTCATGGTGTTGAAAAGTAGAGGGCCACATCAGCAAAAGTAATTTTAAAAGAGAATAGCCTAATCCAACATCAATCAAACAAAAACGCATGTGAAAACAGCATAAATATTGAAAGCAATATACAAGGGTAAAATAAATGTACATATTTGACATAGTTGCGTCATATTTGTCTGTTTTATTCAGCTACGTCAAATTAGCAGTAGATTGATATTGCTCAGTAGTATCAATCTATTGGGCAATCTAAAATTTGAGGCACGTAGCCTCAGAATTTCCTGAAACTTGGCAGGTACGTCCTCCTTGCCACGCTGAACACGAAAAACCTAAAATTAGTCTAGAACGCGGGCTACTTTCAGAGTTATACCGTTTTAGAGATCTACAGTTTTGAGTCCCGTCGCCTCAGAATCGCCTGAAACTTGGCAGGTAGGCCCTCCTTGCCACGCTGAACACGAAAAACGTAAGATTAGCCTGGAACACGGGGTACTTTCAGAGTTATAGATTTGTTTAAGTTTTGAATGTCTGTCTTACTTTATTTTGAAACGACTGCGCAGGAATTGGAAGCTTTCCGCGTCAAGTTAGCCAGATATTCAACTGACAGACATTCAAAACTTAAAACGTTATAACTTTAAAAGTAGCCCGTATTCCAGGATAATTTTACGTTTTTCGTGTTTAGCGTGGCAAGGAGGACCTACCTGTCAAGTTTCAGGCAATTTTGAGGCGACGGGCCTCAAAATTATAGATTGGGCAATATCAATCAGCTGCTAATTTTACGTCCGTCTTTTATTATTCCTAAAAGGCAGGGAATTAACCCTCGCCCTACGGGGGGGGGGGGGGCTGACAGAACCCTGAGGGTTTTCTGGAATAACTTTTTACACATGCAATGCATCTTGCTGAAATTTTTGGTAGTTGAGTTTTACAACAATTATACGTAGGCTGTAAAACTTTAATTGAAATTGGTTGAGTAGTTTTGGAGATAATCATGTTTTGATGACGTCATGTTGGTAAAAAATGATAAATATTTGCAAAATCGTAAAAAAACAGAGTTTTGAAACAAATTGCAAACGCAATTCACCAAAGATACAAAATAGCATTCTCTTTAAAATGGCGATCTCGGATTTTCAAAATTTTGGGGTTTTGACCCCTAATTGTTTTTTTTTTAAATCCCCACAAAATCAAAATTTTCAAAGATATTAGAAAAACCGGAATTCATGTGAGAGTTCTGAGTATGGACAATACTCATACCAAATTTCAAAGCAATATCTTCATTTTTGACTGAGTGATAGCTCTCTAAGTGTAAGAAGCTGATGACGTCATTTTTTAAATATTTTTTTTGAACTTTTTTTTGACAAGATACGAACAAATAATTACCTTTTTTGGTATTTCTGAGCCAGGAACTGGTCTAGGAACATGTCTTTTTATTTACATTTATCAATTTCTAATTTTGAGGTTTTCTGCATGGCAAAATATCTGTTCCGGACGTGGTAAGTCCGAGGTCATTCACTTGACCTGGAAGGTCACCCGTTGACCTGAAACCTCAAATTCGCATACTGTTAGATTCCTCTCATGACAGGCAACATGCTGGTTCTTACCGCATTGCTCAAAGTTACTTGGTTTGGAAGTTAACAGGGGGCCTGTCAGACACCCCCCCCCCCCGTAGGGCGAAAGTGAAAAGCTCCGGTAGGGGAGGATTAATCCATCACCGAAATGACCACTTTCTCATTGACTTCCATGTTAAAGCATCACCATTTATTTCTCAAGCTTTTATCCTAACCTAACCTAACCTCACCTCACCTCACCTCACCTCACCTCACCTAGCCTCACCTAACCTCACCTCACCTCACCTCACCTCACCTCACCTCACCTCACCTCACCTCACCTATCCCTTGGAGCCAGTTTACATATTTTTAAAGAAGTCCATCGGCCGAAGCCCGAAATCCTCAATATGTTGTGACGTTTTGGTGATTTTAAGTCATTTACGGTGATAAAGTTAGTTATTCGGTGATGGGATTAATGTATTGCCTTACTAAAATAATGCTGTTTGTTCTCGCCTCATTTGTTTGCCTTGTGCATGGGTGGAGAATCCTATATGGCAGCCCCGGCTGCGGCCGGGGCAACCTCAAAGTTGCCTCGGCGGGGCCGGGGCAGCCATTTTTGAGAGACCTTTTTTTTGCAAGACCTTAGTTATTATTTAAAAAGAATAAAGAAACGCAAATATAATCCCAGCATAAAAATGCATACTTGGTACGACTATCTGTGAAAAATATGGGTAAAATTGCGCTTTCGGTGCGCTTTCGAAATGGGGGGGGGAGGTAGTCAAAGGAGGCTGAGCCTTGCCAACTTTGTCTTAATGAACACCTCAGGCAGGTCAGAAAACTTATATTTTCGGGGGAGACACAGTTGGGATCGCTATCTCCGGTCTAAAAGAGGCATATTGTCCGATCTAAAGGGGTGCCGCCGGCACTCACGACTCAAGGGGCGCCACCTGCACTCGAGAGTGGCACCTTCGGTGTCCAGACGCCCAGGAGAGGCGCCCTCAATCGTGATTCCCCCCGCATGTCCATGAAGTTAGCGACGGATTCGGATTCGAATTCAGCGTCGAATAGCCATTCGCTTCACAATGTGGTGACAGGTCAATTGGGGCACGCTGATCACGAAATGGCATTCATTTTGACATTCACGGTAATCTTAGCCGAAGTTATTGTCCGATCGCCAAAATAATGGTCTCATTCGATTACTCGGGTCAGTATATAGCCGTAACCTTCGCAACCTCACTCGTAGCAAATGACATTGGCCCTCAATTTCAAGATCAATGGCGATTGGATGATAACTTCGGGTCGTTTTGAGTCCTTTGACCTTGAAATTGAGGGTCAAGGTCATTTTCCACGAGTGAGGTTGCAAAGGTTACGGCAGATACTGACCCGAGGAATCTAATGAGACCATTATTTTGGCAATCGGCTTCTAACTTCGGGTCGTTTTGAGCCACCCCGTCATATGGCCTTGAAAATGAGGGTCAATGTCATTTGCCACGAGTGAGTTTGCGAAGGCTGTGGCTAGATATTAACCCGAGGAATCGAATGAGACCATTATTTTGGCGATCGGACAATAACTTCGGGTTATTTTTCCTTTGACCTTGAAAATGAGGGTCACGGTCATTTGCCTCCAGTGAGGTTTCGAAAGCTGCGCCTAGATATTGGCTCGAGGAATAGAATGATACCATTATTTTGTTTTGCGATCGGACAATAACTTCGGGTCGTTTTGAGCCACCCCGTCCTTTGACCTTGAAGATGATTTTGAAGATGACCTTGAATGTCAAAATGAATGTCATTTGCGTGATCAGCGTGCCCCAATTAAACTGTTTCCACATTTTGAAGCAAATCGCTACTCGACGCTGAATTCGAATCCGATTCCGTCACTAACTTTACGGACCGCCACGTGCCACGTGCCCCCTAGGGCTCCTTGGTTGCGCCCCTGTCCTCGGCCGGGCAACTTTGAAAACAATTATCCACCCATGGCCTTGTGAGTTGTGGGAAATATAAAATATGTTATAAGTATTTTTATATCTCACTGTAATATATAAAAGGACCGGACCTGGACCATCACCAGGAGGTGCCTTTCTTGCAAAAATGGCTAGTTGCTGAATCACACCATTTATGTACAACCTTAATATTGATATTGGCTGCTTATTGTTGTGTGAGCTACCATGAGGTAGTCTTTGCCTACTTTGACCCAACATGATACTTTCAATTTGTTTAAGATTGCACACCTCGCTGTTGCTAAAATACGTCAGTAATGAGGTAATACAACCTATGTTCATTATAAGGTGTTAAACTTCAATTTTGCACATACTTCGTTTTTATCATTAGTCGCTTTTACTACCCCCCCCCCCCCCCCCTCCGGTCGCCGACCCAATTACAACCCCAACGAAAAACAAAAAGTTCCGCCTTTGAAGATAAGCAC
This sequence comes from Chirona hameri, assembly GCA_036785665.1. Lineage (NCBI taxonomy): Eukaryota > Metazoa > Arthropoda > Thecostraca > Balanomorpha > Balanidae > Chirona > Chirona hameri. The sequence continues at coordinate 18,829 of JAXIVJ010014960.1, forward strand.
GATTAATGGGCACGATAAATAGGTGTATTTTTAAGTCGATAGTTTAGAAGAAATATAAATAATGACATTTCAACGACAAAGAAAATCGTCCACCTTGCATGTCCGTACCGTGCGTTGCCTATGTCAAGCTTTCTAAACCTCACACTTCAGTTGTTTTTCACATTGTGCACGCAAAAGTCCATAAGTATTCACCGTAAAGCCCAGGCTACATAGTGCGTGATTCCCTGAAAATCACGTGCGTGTTATCCATGTTGTCGGGATTTTCGTGACAGAGCATGCTCTGTCACGAAAATCCCGACAACACTATCGGCTGAACTTGCAAGTCCAGCGTAAATGCATTGGGTGAGCTACATTGGCACATCAGGCAGATCCCGGATGAAACGTCAAGGAAATTCCGCAGACACGTCACGGACGGAACGATGAAAAGTTCAAAATTCAGAACTTTTGTTTTCCGAGATTGCGTGTTGCACGGTTTTTATCATTTTGGTTGATTTCGCGTATTGTAGTCTATACTATAGACCTAAACTTGAATAATTTGTGCTGAGTATCGTTTCGTGGCGGGAAATGAATGAAGAAGCGTTTGAGCAAATTGTGAGTGTTGAAACTTGTGTTGACGCTGATAGATATTTATGCAGTGGTTTATCGATTCAAAAAATGCAGTGGTTTATCCATTTTCCTTGCGTGATTTTATTGACCGGCAGATCCCGGACGTCAGGGAAGTTCTGCAAACACGGAGAACACGCGCGTGATTTCCTTGCCAATCACGCATAGTGTAGCCTGGGCTTAACACCTGATGCCCGTACAATCTGCTTTTACTCTTGTGACGTCATTTTTTCCTTGATTTAAGGTCATCAAAAGCCTAGACTGGTATTCTAAAGTGTCAGACATAAACTTCACACCGATTTATATACTATTGCTGCGTATATTAGGGCTATTTTTGCTACTCATTTTCTGGAAGCATCTCCGCACTATATTCCAGTGACGGACGCCGCCTCAGCTGTCTAACGTGAAGTACCGCTGGCGTGGGCCCGTCGACCAGACGGCGGAGAGAGAAAGGTGAGGAGGTGCGCCGCTGTCCGCCGCGCCGCGGCGCCACCGTCGCCGGCCCAAAACGCGTCACAGTGACGTCACGCCGCCTCCAGCCGCCGCCGCTGCCGCCACCCGGCCAGTGAGAGTGAGAGCGAGTCCCAGCTGGTGTCCGGCGAGCCACGCGAGTCGCCAGCCACTCGCCACTCAGTGCGGCCGTGAGACGAGAGCGAGGCGGTGCAGCGGCGCGAGTGAACGGCACGGGCGCCTGCGCGAGCAGTGTTAGTTGTGTAACGGGACTTCTGCAGTGACTGGAGCGGCGCGAAACCGGACTGGGCTGCTCAGCTATATATGGTGAGTGTTTCTTGGTCGTTAGACTATTCGTAGGTGGATATGACTGCCATGTACACGTGCCATATTGTCATAGGGATAATGCAGGTGAATTGGGAGAGAGGTAGCTGTTTCGGCTTTGTTCAATCTGACTCATGTGATCGGGCTTCGTCAGACTGGCCTCCACCGAGATCTTCCAGGATAGTAGGTACGCCGTCAACAGCGGTGTAGGATCCTATTCAGTTGGGGGGGGGGGGGGGCAGCCCCCCCCCCCCCCAGGCCCAACTTGGCTTCAGCCCCCCCCCCCCCAACTTGGACGTGGAAGTGGGTTAAATCCGGGGAGAAATCTGTATTTTGTGGATTTGTATGGTACTTTAAAGGGACTATCCCACCTTAACATTAAATTTGAGTTGAGATAGCCATTTGTATGGCTAGGCATTGACATTAAGTATGGTAGCAGTTAAAACAACCACAATGATCTAATCAAAAATATATTTGAGTTTGATTTTGACATCTGTAAAAAATAAGGCCCATGTGTATTTGAATAGGGACTATAAACCGACAGCGTCGTCTCTTTACCCAACTGGTAATGATAGTCGACTTGTTTTAAAGGAAATAGTTCACCTTCAACATTAGTTTTAAACTGAGATAACAGTTTTGTAGCCCGTGTTGGGAAACCCCTATCTGCAAGTTTTCTTGACTGAAAAGACTCTCCAGCCAAATCTATTTGAGTTTTTGGCGAAGGAATGCGGTGCTGGTGAAAGATTGTTGTACTGGTTCTAGCCCGGGCAGAGACTATACCATCAGCCAATCAGCTTGCAGCTGGTGCTAGCAAGCGAATCGCCGGCCGCCGGTTGGCACATCTCCAATGCGAGTCTATCTTTACGCGACTGCTTTCGAATCTGATTGGCTGAACCATTTTTTACATTCGCGTGACGTCAGGACTCAGAGTATGCATATAGTTTTGATAAACAATACAAATGTACGGCCTTCTGTCCTGAATCGGCGCGATATAAGGCCATTTTTGACAATATAAAAAGAAATTGTATTAAAAATATAATCAAATCGTGTTGGGTAAAAAATTTCCAAGGTGAACTATTTCCTGACCTTAAAACGGGCCAGCCTTGGAATATTTTCGTCTTTCATTTCTCGATCCCCGGGTGATTCGCAATCTAAGCCAATCTAGACACCGGGTGGTTCGCTTTTTCTGTGCAATAAATGTCAACAAAAAGTTGTGCCATATACTTGGCAGCACAAAGGATTTCCGTTATTAAAAAAAAATCATATGACGTCACCAACCAAACTTTTTGCTTAAAACTAAAAGTTGAATATCTTCCAAGATAAGCATTTTTCGGGAAAAAAAAGTTCACGAACATGTTCAGCTAACCTCGCCTGACATGTAGACATACAATTAAGTGTGCTTCGACAACTTTCACAAAGGTGGGACGGTCCCTTTAACACGCGCCTTGGAGGGGGGGGGGGGCGAAATCCGCCCCCCCTTCGGTTTTTCGAGGATAGCGCAAAAACGGTGGCGTGCAGCGCCGCCGTTTTTTGCATACCTGTTCGGCAATGAACTTCCCACTTTATGTATAATTTCTAACCTTGGGTCATCTCAGGTCACCAGACCAGGTCACGTGATGACCCCCAACTCCAAAACGTTTGCAGTAGTACCACAGCCACAGTTTTAGGCCGATCGGTTTCAAACTTGCAGGATGTCATAAGGCCAAAGATACCAACAATTTGTTTATCTCATATTTCTAATATCGGTGAACTAAGGTCAGATCAATTTCGTGACCGCCAACACTGTGTTGTCAATAACTATCGACATAATGAAGATAGAGAGGAGCAAATGGTACAAATGTGTTTTTCTTGTCGAGACACGTCTCCCAATATGCAACATGACCAACTTGGGTAACCACTTGACCTTGACCTGAGGTCAAATTTCTCAGTTGACCTAACCTGCTCAACATGAATATGATTCGAAGTGCCTTGACGAGACGAACAGGATGGTGTCAAACGTATTGCTTTATCTTTATTAGGTAAAAAGTTATTTGCCAAAAACTGTTTTGCCAAAATAAATAACCTTTTTGACATTTGATGACTTCTGGAGTCTGGAACCTAAACTATTGACCTGAGCTCAAATCTAAGGACACCCAAGTCGATTGCATTTTGCAAGAGCTTTCAATTGCTTTGTTCCGTTTACTGCTAGCTATCATAGTTCCCGAGATATGTGGGAGTGTTCGAAGCGAAGTCCTAAAACTGGAACATCTGACCTTTGATGACCTCTGGTGACCTCAATTTTGACCTGACCTAAAAAAATATATATACTTTCGATAGAGATTGTCTCGAGCTAGCTAACCCGTTTTCGGCTTTTTGCTACGTTGCGTGGTTTTCGAGATCATAATGGGGGGGGGGGGGCGAAATCCGCCCCCCCCCCCTCCAGGGCGTGTAATTATCAGAGGCCCTCCAGGGCGCGTGTTAACCCGCGCCGTGCCGATGATCGGCGCCACCTTCGCCGTGCGGGGGGGGTGTTTAGACACGCCCCTTTAACTCGAAAACTAAAAGGGCTAGAAAGACGCAGAAAAAGACGTTCCAAGGCTCTCGACAAGCACATTCGAAAGTACTTCAGATATTTGTTTCCCTCAAGTTAACATTGAGGTCATCAGAGGTCATCAAAGGTCAAATTTTCCAGTTTTAGGACTTCGCTAAAAAAAAAAACAGATAACACAGGAACTGTGATAGCTAGGAACAAACGGAAAAAGCAATGGAACGACCTTGAAAAATGCAATCTGCAAGGTGTCCTCAGATTTTAGCTCAGGTCAATGGTTTAGGCTCCAGGGCTCATCAAATGTCAAAAAGGCTATTTTTTACAAAACAGTTTTTCACGAATAGCTTTTTACCTAATAAAGACAAGGCAATAATGTTGATAACATCGTGTTTGTTTCGTCAAGGCGCTTCGAATCATATTAGTGGTGACCAGGTTAGGTCAACTTAATTTTTTTTATCTCAGGTCAAGGTCAAGTGGTGACCCAAGTAGATCATGGTGCATATGGGAAGACGTGCCTCGACGAGACAAACACATTGTTGTCGGTTTCACTTCTCTATCATCATTATGTTTAGAGTTATTGATATACAACTGTTGATGACCTCGGATGACCTCGGCTGACCCTGTAGGGGTCACTGAAAAAAATGACACCTAGGTACTCAAGAATGGCCTATAATAACATGATCCAGAATGAATTAAACTGATATCTTTCGTATCCTTGGAATAGGAAGCATTTTAATATTTCCCCATTGACTTATAATGGGGAGGTCACGAAATTGACCCGACCTTAGGTCGCTGATATAAAACATCCAAGATAAACGAATTGTAGATATATATGACCTTCTGAAATCCTGTAAGTGCAAAACCGATCATCCAAAAACTGTGACTGTGGTACGACCACAAGTTTTTTTTGGAGGTGGTGTCACGTGACCTGGTCTGGTGACCTGACCTGAGATAGCCCGAGGTATTTTTCCACATAATGTGGGCAATTGATGCCGGAACAGCTGTGCCAAAAACGGCGGCGCTGCGCGCCGCCGTTTTTGGCTATCCTCGAAAAACCGGAGGGGGGAGTCAAACTCCTCCCCCGCGGCATGGCGCGGGTGAAGTGATTTTCGCCAGCTCAGCTCCCCCCCCCCCAACTTTTCTGGAGAAGCTACGGCCCTGGCAGTGATTGTTGGTGGTGTTCACGTTATGAGAGGTCACGTGACACTGGTTCACTCGACTGACCGTGCCCAATGCTAGTGACGCAAAGCTACGTCGATGGCCTATCAAGCCTGAGTGTCCAAACCGCGCCAACATACAATAGGGATGTGTCATGTCGCAACCGTCTCTTCGTATTGGCGCGTCAGTATTCGGTGACATTGGTAATCCGGTGATTTATCGGGTTCACACGCACAGGAGAGAAGCAGATACAGGAATCCTTGCAAAGAAACACAGAACACACTCAACCATGACCAACTTACCTCCACTTTTCATAGAATCCAGTGAACTTAATCAAATCGAGTCAAGCTGAGTCGGGCTGAGTCAAATGGAGTCAAACCGAGCGGTCGTCGCTGCTGATACGTTCTCCACATGATACGACAGGTTTGACGGGTTTGCTCGCATTGCTCATTGTTCAAGGAAAATGTCTGGTGTTGGTGCAGACCGGACTGGTAACTGGCCAATGCCAGATTACTGATTGGCAATGTCAATGGTGGCCACCGGAAAATCCCGGCCTCAGAGAGCACACATCTCGGGGTGTAACATCTCGGGGTGTAACAACTCTGGGTTTAACAACTCTGGGTGTAACAACTCTGGGTTTAACAACTCGGAGTGTACGTTCATTCCGCATTGTTAACCAAAGCAATATCCAGAAAGAGGTTATTGGTCAAATATATTATTATTGATATGAGCTCGACTTTGGGTATGCAAATTTGTTCGATATACGTCCTGTGAGGCTTCGATTACAAATAATAAACTAATTGATAGAAAGGGACAATTATGAAACGTTGAATAACGGGCGCTAACTATGAAACCGGGGAAACCTCGGTGTTATATAAATAGTAGTATTGACATGCAAGCACAACATTTTCACATAAGAACATTCACACATTAGGACACACTTTTCACATGTGCTTGCCAGTGGCATACCCAGGATTCACTCCAGGGGGGGGGGGAGATTTTGAGCAGGGGCATAAGGTACCCCCACCAAAAAAAAACTCGCCGGATTTTGCCCACTACATGTTTAGGGGTTCACATTAAACAAAAATAATACATTCATTTTTTTCGACCAGGGGGACCCCAAGGTACATCCACAAAAACTCGCCGTATTTGGCCAGGCCGGCCAAATACGGTGAGTTTGTGTGGGAGTACTTTGGGCACAGGCCCTATTTCCTGTACTGATGCCAAAGGGGCCGAGACAAAACACAACGTGCTGTGTGGTGCTGCTGCGCCGCCGCGCTGCATTTGACCGAAGTTTCGCTACCAAATCTGGTAGTCATATTTCACCAAAAATACTTCGGGTGCAGACAAATCTAGAGACCCCGGCCGATCCTCCCGACAGGGGCGGATACAGGGGGAGAGATCGGGACTATAGCCCCCCCCCCCCCCCTCGGGAAATCTGAGGGCAAACAAAATATGTGTAAAAGTTGAATTGAAAATGGGTCCCCACTCAAAATATAGTGGGTCAAATTCGGGGAGTTCTTACATTTTGAGATTAGGTAGAGCCCCTCGATTATCATTCGGGGGCCCTATACCTATTCATTTTCAGTTAATGGGGCAACTGATGGGTACGGGGGCCCCTGCCTTGGACCGGACTCCCTCGGGTGTTCAATACCACTACCCGGGGGTCCTGTATCCACTGTTCAGTACCACTACCAGGGGACCCCCTGACCGACGACAAAGGGGTTTCTGGTAGTCCCAGGGGACCCGAGATGCCGGCAAGAGGAGCCCTCTGGCTGTCATTTGGGTGGCCCCGTGCCTATTCGTTTCCAGCAAATGGAGCCCCCTGACGGGCACGGGCCACGGGGCCCCCACTTGTATCGGGGACCCCTGGTCTAGCACCAGGGCCCCCTGTACTCAGTAGCACTACCAGGGGGCCCCTGACCGACAGAGGGGTTTCTCATTGTCTCAGGGGCCCTCCAGTGGCGCCAGAGGCATTGTATCCGCCCCTGGGGCCCCCAGGTGAGGATAAATTTGGGAAGAAAAACGAATAAAAAAGTTACAAATGGGGCCCCTCAAAGCAAAGTGGGCCAAATTCGGTGATTCAATTTGTAATAAGCCCTTTTCAGGGGCCTGGACAAATTTCCGTGGGTCCAGTCGTCGCTCCAGGGCATGGGTGGAGCTTTTCAGAAGACAAAAAGTTGGTGGGGCAAAATATCGCATTGCCTGGATGAAGTGAAAATGTGTCATTTTAAAGCCAGGAAACGTTCAAATATGACAAAAGTTGGTGGGGTAAAGCGGAAAATTGGTGGGGCAGTGGCTCCACCATTTGAATATGAACTCCACCCGTGCTCTATGGGCCCTGGTTGTTCATCCATTAATCCCCAGATGGGCCTTCCAAGGGCCCCGGTCGACCCTCTAGGTGCCCCGGTCGACACTCTAGGTGCCCCGGTCGACCCTCTAGGTGCCCCGGTCGACACTCTAGGTGCCCCGGTCGACACTCTAGGTGCCCCGGTCGACACTCCAGGTGCCCCGGTCGACCCTCTAGGTGCCCCGGTCGACCCTCTAGGTGCCCCGGTCGACACTCTAGGTGCCCCGGTCGACCCTCTAGGTGCCCCGGTCGACACTCTAGGTGCCCCGGTCGACACTCTAGGTGCCCCGGTCGACACTCTAGGTGCCCCGGTCGACCCTCTAGGTGCCCCGGTCGACACTCTAGGTGCCCCGGTCGACCCTCTAGGTGCCCCGGTCGACCCTCTAGGTGCCCCGGTCGACACTCTAGGTGCCCCGGTCGACACTCTAGGTGCCCCGGTCGACACTCTAGGTGCCCCGGTCGACACTAGGTGCCCCGGTCGACCCTCTAGGTGCCCCGGTCGACACTCTAGGTGCCCCGGTCGACACTCTAGGTGCCCTGGTCGACCCTCTAGGTGCCCCGGTCGACACTCCAGGTGCCCCGGTCGACCCTCTAGGTGCCCCGGTCGATCCTCTAGGTGCCCCGGTCGACACTCTAGGTGCCCCGGTCGACACTCTAGGTGCCCCGGTCGACCCTCTAGGTGCCCCGGTCGATCCTCGAGGAGCCCAGCCGACCTTCCAGGATCCCCGGCCGACCCTCCAATGGATGATGAATTCCCGCTGTTATCACATGGTGCTCGAAATAGGACCCAAAAGGGCGCGTGCGGACCTTCAGGGGGGGGGATTGCACTGTTTGTCCCCTCCCCCCTTGGGTACGCCTATAGTGTTTGCACTCCGTGATTGTTTCCATGGTGAGTCAACAATACCGCATGCTCCATCACTGTTGTCAGAACTTCCGCGCTTAGATTTGCCGGAACTCTGCTTACCATTTTATTTAGGAACGCCTCGGATTTTATTTGTTTTCCATCTGTTTTGTACGTTTATTCACCTATCAGCTTCAACTGGCCGAAGTTTTGAAGGCTATGCACTTTTGGCACGACACGTATCCTTATTAATATAAGACAGCATGTGTCGACTAAACGTGTTGGCATACTTCAAAGTTAGGCCAGAATGCATGGGCATGGCTGAAGATGGATTATTACGGCTTAGTTTTAGGCTTTAAGTTTTCTTCTTTTGGTATACTAAGCTACGGCAGGGACGTCTCCGCAGCTTTAGCTCACGTAGAAGCCGCTGGTTCCTACACCCTGGGTTCCTGCATTCCATCTTCCTTGTCCGGAAGTAGGACTCAACGTCGATTTTGGTTTATTTATCTGCATTATCTTATGCAACATGTATGGTATCAAATCGATCGAGTTTCAATTTAAAAGTGGACAAAATTACTTTTATATAAACACAAAAAATGGGGGGATTTTTTTCTTAAAAAGTACATATACTTGTTTCGGAGTTCATGATCGGTGTTTTCCCTTCACTATTGGGAGCGCGAGCTATCTGGCGTGTTTTCTTTCAATCTGTTCAACGTTGAATACCTCTCGTTTCAATTACCTCTCAACAAATCGCATACACTAAATACGCCGTCGTAGGGGATCAAGTTATTCCGCCGAATGCATCACGGTTTTCTGAAATGTGTATTGTTTGATCATTACAGTGAATTCGTTACCCAGTACTTGCTGAGTACCGACCGTTATAAGCGTGGAACGCTTATCAACTTTAACTTGAAATATATTTCGTTAGGAATGTTTATATGCAGATTGTGATCTATTTACAATATATTTTGGTTTCGTCTGTCGATTTCAAGTAATTACTCCATTTTTGTGGAAAAAGGTTTTATTTCACTTTAACCCTATTTGTAACTGGGGGGCGCGGGGGGGGGGGGGCGGATTCCGACCCCCTCCCTACTTCATGTTTTCGCAGATATCTCCAGAATGGCTGGGAGCAGGCCCATGAAATTTTGGGATTTTTCCCAAAATAGATTTCCACATATGGAGTCAAAATCAGAGGCGGTTCCAGGGCACGTTTTTGGGAGGGTTCTGCTGCGACATTTGGCGATAATACGGAAATGCGATCTTCACGGTTTCTTCCTAACTGCCTCAAGTATGAATGAGTTACATCGGTTTACGGTGATTGGAACAAGTGAAAATTAGTTGATGTTGATGAAATATCATAAAATTGCATGGCAGAGGCGGTGTCAGGGGCTTGAAAAGGGAGGTTTCCAGGAAGTATTCAGTGCTTGGCGGGAATCCAATAGAGCAATGTAAGGGGCATTTATAACTATCAAGATGTAAAAGATAGTTTCTCCTTCCATTATTTGCATAATTTATTACATATATAGTTGCAGGGGTGTGCTCAGGCACATGAAAAGGAGGGTGACTGGCATGATGATGACGATATGTCCGCGATTACGGCGCAATAGACGGTTAGTTTATCATTATATATTCACATATGAGGTCAGGAGAGAGAATTAAGTTTTTTTTGCAGAGGCGCGCTCAGGAATGGAAGAAAGTGGGGCATATTATTGCAAGGAAACTAAGATGCATGGGCATACAATGACATAACATACTGCAGTTTTCGGATGAAACATGCACTACAGGGTACTCTACGAACGATTATAAGATAATAGGCGGGTCCAGGTAGGGTTAAAGAGGGGGAGTGGTAAGCAATGTGAATTGAAGTTGTAAGTGAAATAGTCACTGTTGACTAGTTAGTATCATAATAGCGGATAATATACCTATCAAAAGGTCTTGCGCCTCCCCAGTTTGGATCTTGGATACGCCTATGATGAAGAACAACATGCAAAAAGGCACTATCTACAATCAGTAACTTATTTATAGTGCTGAGTAGCAACTTGCCTGCGGGTTAATATGTTTTCCTATTTGGCCTCTCTTTTTCACTTACCTGGTACCGCCTATGGCACACAAAAAATATGTTTTATAACTTTTTTAATGTCACAATAACGCACCATTTCATTTATCAAAACAACAACATACAAAAATGGTTGTATTACGCATTTACTTCACCCCCATATTGAGTGACCTGCACACGCCTATGATTTTTGAATTTTCAAAAGTCACCGCCATATATTAATCTACAATTGAATCTATATCGATCCCCGTTGGTTGCGTTAAAATCAGTATATAGACATGACAGCTGTGTTGGATCACAAATACCTCTAAAATTTGTAGTTTTTGCCCCCCCCCCCTGTTGCCCCCTATCGACAATTTCAGATTTTATTTTCATTTTTTTAGAAATGTAGATCGTGTTGAAGGGAATTAAACGTCGTTTGATTTTTGAAAATCGGACTGGTAGATTTTCGGATCTCCGGGGGGAGGAGGGCGGAATACACTCCCCCCCCCCTGTTACAAATAGGGGTAGACAGGAGCCTGTTACAAATAGAGGTAGCCAGGAGCCTGTTACAAATAGAGGTAGCCAGGAGCCTGTTACAAATAGAGGTAGCCAGGAGCCTGTTACAAATAGGGTTAATGCAGTCTAACTCGAATATCTCTAGGTAGGACTTAAGTCAATATTAACTTTTCCTCAGGTCGTTAAGATATTGATGTAGTTTTTTTAGAGTTATCAAGAGGAACTCGTGAGGAGTTTCACTCGGGAACTCGCGCAAATGTTTAGAATATTCGCGCCATTTCACTGAAGAGGGCGCCACAATGTGTGCCGAAATATTCGAAAACTTCTGTCAAATCTAACCTGCCTGTGCGAGACTTGCTCTTCGACTTCCTTAGGTTTCGCACAAAATCGAGCCACTTTTAATAAATCATGCTGATAGCATCGATATGAAGCATAAACTATGTGTACTTTAATAAGTTATATAAAAAATGTGTGCGTTTCTGGCTTGCGTTTCTGTCAAATCCTATTTACTTCGCTAGCGGACACCAGATCCACGACTGGCTTCTGCGCAGACTATATAAGCTTCTGCGCAGACTATATAAGCTTCTGCGCAGACTATATAAGCTTCTGCGCAGACTATATAAGCTTCTGCGCAGACTATATAATTGCTTTCTGGTGAACGTTTTACCACTCGGTTAATTAGTCATTATTAACACCGCTGCCCAGACATGCGTATAATTGGAATTTCGTATCGCTTCAAAATTTTGCCGGCCACCAGGTAGGTATTGCACGATCGTATGGTGGAGCCAGGGCCTGTACAAGCTCTGCTTAGCGCGGGGCTGATGTCGGAAATCCATCCATTCAAAAGATTTGGACTAAATTCGCAAGAAGAGTCGCTTTGGGGAGACACCCTTGATGCCCGCCTGAACCGCCTTTGCGTATACACACGTCATTGCATATCGTTGTGTCACGCGGTGACTCATTGCCTGCATGACGAATGCCCATTAATTGACAATGGGTGGAACCGGAGGCCACGACATTGGGGATTCTAGTGCAAAAAGCATTACTTCAATTGAGTTACCTTTGTCTCACATAAATACGACGGGGTTTCCTTCGATTCAATGGATTACAAAATCCGTGTGTTTCCGAGCTCAATATCCCAAACTCACATTTCCTTATTAGGCATTATCGAGCGAAAAACCACAATCTATTCTTTAGCATTTCTAGTCTGGTATCGGTCAGCCCAGATAACCGTTCCGTTAGCACCGACACGCGACAGACACACTTTCCCGGCCGCTGCAGTTCGGACAGGATAACTGGAAGATATAACTGAACTGGAAGATGGCGGACCTTCGTTAACTTTCCATTCACCTTGGTTCGCGCGGACTGCTCAACTGTTGCATGCGGATTCAAGGCCAACCGGCTTTATAAAAAAAAAATGCACAGCTGCTCCATTGCATGGAGGCGTTGAGGGCGATGTTGCTACGAAACTGGATGAGTGCTTATAATCATGAGATATAGCCTGATGCTGACGTCATTTGAAAGAGGATGTCTTCCTGGGAACTATATATTCAATATGGCGGCTACGTTGCAGCTGAGATGATGCGGTGTGTGCTATGCATCGTACTGGACCATTTTCCCGGCTGTTAGGTGGGAGATATGTTGCCCTTCGTCTCCCATCGTTTCGCGATATTTCGTAACCAGAGCAAAAAATCGTCATGGAACGTGTATCGTTCCGGGGCCTCGCTGAATTCTGTAATCGTAGGTACAAGGTTAACACGCGCGCTGGAGGGTCTCTGAGAATTACACGCGCTGGAGGGTGGCGGATTCTGCCCCCCCCCCCTCCCTAAGATCTCGGCCCCCAATAGAGCTACAATAACGGAATTTGTAGAATAGAGAGGTTCTGTAGGGAACTCTGTTTTGTGAAAATGTCATGACCCTATATCAATATATTCAAGGTCAAAGGAGGTCAAATATGCGAAGTTTTGCTTGTTATGCGCTCCTTGGCATGCCATTATTATGTAACGCAGTGATTGCATGTAGGTATACCCCAAAAATGGGCTTACATAATTTGTTGGAAAGTTGTATGATACAATAGGGATGATAGAAGTTGCATTTGTCCTCAGGCCATTTACATATCAACATTTCATTGCGGTCATTATGGAGACATTTTTTTTTTACTTTGATGGCGACACACACTCAAAAGTTTTCGGACGATTTGTACTTTGTTTACTTTAGACGCCGCGCCGTTCATTTTTAGGCAGGTACAACGCAAATTATGCACATCGACCGGTAAAATCAGACACACACACACACACACACACACACACACACACACACACACACACACACCACAGACACACACACACACACACACACACACACACACACACACACACACACACACACACACACACACACACACACACACACACACACACACACACACACACACACACGCACACGCACACGCACACTCGCACACGCGCACCGCGCACCGCGCACCGCGCACCGCGCACCGCGCACCGCGCACCGCGCACCGCGCACCGCGCACCGCGCACCGCGCACCGCGCACCGCGCACCGCGCACCGCGCACCGCGCACCGCGCACCGCGCACCGCGCACCGCGCACCGCGCACCGCGCACCGCGCACCGCGCACCGCGCACCGCGCACCGCGCACCGCGCACCGCGCACCGCGCACCGCGCACCGCGCACCGCGCACCGCGCACCGCGCACCGCGCACCGCGCACCGCGCACCGCGCACCGCGCACCGCGCACCGCGCACCGCGCACCGCGCACCGCGCACCGCGCACCGCGCACCGCGCACCGCGCACCGCGCACCGCGCACCGCGCACCGCGCACCGCGCACCGCGCACCGCGCACCGCGCACCGCGCACCGCGCACCGCGCACCGCGCACCGCGCACCGCGCACCGCGCACCGCGCACCGCGCACCGCGCACCGCGCACCGCGCACCGCGCACCGCGCACCGCGCACCGCGCACCGCGCACCGCGCACCGCGCACCGCGCACCGCGCACCGCGCACCGCGCACCGCGCACCGCGCACCGCGCACCGCGCACCGCGCACCGCGCACCGCGCACCGCGCACCGCGCACCGCGCACCGCGCACCGCGCACCGCGCACCGCGCACCGCGCACCGCGCACCGCGCACCGCGCACCGCGCACCGCGCACCGCGCACCGCGCACCGCGCACCGCGCACCGCGCACCGCGCACCGCGCACCGCGCACCGCGCACCGCGCACCGCGCACAATAGGTGTGGGTGGATTTCGCCCCCCTCCAGTGCGCGTGTTAACCGTTTGCTTTGTGATTAACTTAAGTCA
>JAXIVJ010014961.1:0-32951 GCA_036785665.1 Chirona hameri
TAGCGTCGGCGATTTGTTTACAAAGTCATTGTCATGCTTCTCGGCGCACTTAACCATTGTGGCGAGTTGTTCCTGATTAGTAGCGCTGCTCGAACGCACGCTAGTAGCGCTTTCGTTCTCCATGGCAACCAGGCGTGAGCCAATGAAAAGCCAGAACGTATTCCCTTTCTGGCTTTTGATTGGCTGACGCCTGGTTGTCATGGAGAACGAAAGCGCTACTAGCGTGTGTCCGAGCAGCGCTCAGTTTGATCGGAAACGTCACAGAGCCTCCAAAAATGCCGCAATGGTAGGGAAGGACGAATTTGTCAATGACCTTCATGAAGTACACAAGGTACTTGTTTTGTATTTTTTCCAAACTTACAACTTTTAATTTGGGAATAATTTTATTTAATTCTTAAATTTAAATAAAATAATTCTAAAACCATAACGGTAGCCTAAGAAATTGTTGCTAACAAAATCAAAAGGTCATTATTTCCCTTTAACCCTATTTGTAACAGGCTCCTGGCTACCCCTATTTGTAACGGGGGGGGGGGCGGATTCCGCCCCCCCCGGAGATCTCGAGATCTACCCGTCCGATTTTCAAAAATGAAACGGTGTTTCGTTCCTCTCAACACGATCTACATTTCTAAATAAAAAAAATAATATACATTTTGGATAGGGGGCAACAGGGGGGCAAAAACTGCAAATTTTAGTGGTATTTTTGATCCGACATAGCTTTCATGTTTATCGACCGATTTGAACACAACTAATAGGAATCGATAGATTGAATTGGATATTGATATATGACGGTGAAGTTTGAAAATTCAAAAATCATAGGCGTGTGCAGGTCACTCAATATGGGGGTGAAGTAAATGCGTAATACAACCATTTTTTGATGTTTTTTTTTGATAAATGAAATGGTATGTGATTGTGACATTAGACAAAACGGTTATACATCATATTTTTTTTTTGCCATAGGCGGTACCAGGTTAGTGAAAAAGGGAGGTAAATTGGGAAAAAATATTAACCGCAGACAAGTTGCTACCCAGCACTATAAATATGTTACTGATCGTAGATAGTTCCTTTTTGCATGTTGCACTTCATCATAGGCGTATCCAGGATCCAAACTGGGGCGGTGCAAGACATTTTGAAAAGTCTATTATCCGCTATTATGATACTAACTAGTCAACAGTGACTATTTCACTTACAACTTCAATTGACATTGCTTACCCCCCTTTTTACCCTACCTGGACTCTCCTATTATCTTATAATCGTTCGTAGAGTAGCTTGTGGTGCGTGTTTCATCCGAAAACTGCAGTATGTTATGTCATTGTGCGCCCATGCTTCTTAGTTTCCTTGCAATAATATGACCCCCTTTCTTCCATTCCTGAGCGCGCCTCTGCCAAAATTGACTTTATTCCCTTTTCTGGCCTCTTATGTGCATATATCATTATAAGCTAAACGTCTATTGCGCCGTTATCGCTGGCATATCGTCATCTCCATGCCAGTCACCCCTTTTTTCATGTCCCTGAACACGCCCCTGAAACTCTATATGTAATAAATTATGCAAATAATGGAAGCAGAAGCTATCTTTTACATTTTGATAGCTAGAAATGCCCCTTACATCGTTCTATTGGCTTCCCGCCAAGCATTGCATACTTCCTGGAACCCCCCCCCCCCCCTTTTCAAGCCCCTGAAACCGCCTCTGCCATGCAATTTTTATGATATTTCATTAACATTAACTAATTTGCACTTGTTGCAATCACCGTAAACCGATGTAACTCATTTATACTTGATGCAGTTAGGAAGAAACCGTGAAGATCGCATTTCCGTATTATCGCCAAATTTCGCCTCCGAACCCACCCAAAACTGGCCCTGGAACCGCCTCTGTTCAGGTTAAGAACTCAAAATTTTGACTCCAAATGCGGTATTCAATTCTATGAAAAGTCCGAAAATTTCATGGCCCTGCTCCCAGCCGTTCTGGATATATCTGCGAAAAACATGAGGGGGGGGGGGCGGAATCCGCCCCCCCTGTTACAAATAGGGTTAAGTATCTACATTTTTAAGAACAACGGACTCAACGATATATGGTTAAACATAACATGTAATTTGAGCTAAGAATACATTAAGTTTCGTATCCTTTGGAACGAATTCAGCAAAAAAAAAATCAAGCAAGTCTGCTTTCTTGGGGGGACGTCCCCCCTGATTTTTTTTTTAACTGGGGGGACGCGCCCCCCCCCCCCGCCTGCCGGCGACGCCCATGCGTTCGACCATGAGTTAATGACGGAAACTTGTCATCACTTCGGAAATTGTATAGCCTTATAATAACTGCCATCTTCAACCGCTCAACGACTCGGGGGGGGGGGGGGGGGGGGAGGGAGGGGTCGGTCGGGTCATGACCAGGGCTGCGAAGTCGACAAAATTTTAGCTACTCCGACTCCGACCTGAACAAAAAACGACTCCGACTCCGGCTCCGGCCTATATCCGTTAGCTAACCGCATGCTATATATGCAATATCTGGAATGCCATTTTTCTGTTTGTCGTTATTTTAACCCTCCGCGTCCTGGTGCGGCGGTCATTTTACCCCCCCCCCCCCCCCGAGTTTTTCGAGAATGGCGGGAAAAAGGTGCCGCTAGATTTGGCACAGCTGTTCGGGCATCAATTACCCATATTGTGTAAAAGTTTTGATCTCGGATCATCTCAGGTCAGGTCACCAGGTCACGTCAAGTGACCTTACCTCCAAATGTGGTCGTGCCAAAGCCACAGGGTTTGGCCGAACGATTTGAAGCTCACGGGAGATCACGGCATCAGTATCTACAATTTTCATATCTCGGATTTTGTTTATATTGGTGACAAGGTCAGGCGAATTTCGTGACCTATCCATTATAAGTCTATGGGAAAATATACAAATGCTTCATATTCAGAGAATATGCATTAGGTCAGGCCAATTCTTTCAGGATTATGTTATTTTAGCTCATCCTTGATGACCCAGGTCCGATTGTTGCTCAGTGACCTCTGCAAGGTCATCTGAGGTCACCAGCACATTTTTTTGCCAATAACTCTTGATATAATAAAGTTAAAGACGTGCGACTGACACCACGGTGTTTGTCTCGTCGAGACGCGTCGCCCCATATGCAACATGACCTACATGGGCCTCCAACTGACCTTGACCTGAGGTCAAATTTTGAAGTTGACCTAGCCCGGTTATCAATATGTTTCGAAGCGTCTTGACGAGACAAACCCGATTGGTTAAAATTTGTTTATTTGTATAAGTTACAAACGTTACTCACATCAAACTTTACAGAAACGAATGCCATCGTGACTTTGGTGACCTGGAGCCTAAACTATTGATAATTGACCAGAGCGAAAATTAGACGACGCCTCCGCAATTGCATTTTCAAGAGCTTTCAATTGTTTTATTTTTCTCGTTTGTTTCTGGCTACCATAGTTCCCGAGATATTTGGGGGTATCTGGAGCAAAGTCCTAAAAGGGACTATCCCACCTTAACATTAGATTTGAGTTGAGATAGACATTTTTTTATGGCTAGGCATTGACATTAAGTATGGTAGCAGTTACAACAACCACAATTATAATAATCAAAAAGATATTAGAGTTTGATTTTAACATCTGTAAAAAATAAGACCCATGTGTATTTGAATAGGGATTCTAAACCGACAGCGTCGTCTCTTTACCCAACTGGTAATGATAGTCGACTTGTTTAAGGTCAGCCTTGGAATATTTCGTCTTTCATTTCTCGATCCCCGGGTGGTTCGCAATCTAAGCCAGTCTAGACACCGGGTGGTTCGCTTTTTCTACGCAATAGATGTCGACAAAAAAATGTGTCATATATTTGGCAGCACAAAGGATTTCCCTGTTATTAAAACAATATCATATGACGTCATCAACCCAACTTTTCGCTTAAAACTAAAAGTTGAATATCTTCCAAGATAAACATTTTTTTTTGGAAAAAGTTCACGAACATGTTCAGCTGACCTCGCCTGACATGTAGACATACAATTAAGTGTGATTGGACAACTTTGACAAAGGTCTTTTTAACTTTACAACTTTGAGAAAGTCTCTTTAAGTTGGAAATTTTACCTTTGATTACCTCAATATTGATCCGAGCAAAACAAAATGACCGAAGTAACTTCGAATGTACTTGTTGAAAACTTTCGAACGTTTTTTTCGCTTCTTTCTAGCCCTTTTAGTTTTCGGTTAGTGGGGGTCATTTTGACCCCCCACCAGGGCAAAGTTGTCTCAGGCCCAGCGGGGCGCGGGTTAACAGTATGGAGAACACTGGTACGCCGCCCGAGCACGGGCGCGGCGTGCCGGCGCTGCCGGCCGCGCGTCCAGCCCAGTCGCGCCCGCCTGCAGGCGGCGGAACCCGCGAAACGGGCACCGAGCGGCGAGCGCAGCCAGGAGCCGCCGACAAAGGCTGCCAACCGCTGTCCCAGCTCGCAGCGGCTGGGCTTCAGACCCAGCTCGTCCTAGCTCGTCTTCGCTAGAGCCGCTGCCGCTCCCGGATCCTGCGGACAGCTGGCCAGTCAGTGTCCTGCTCTCCGCCGCCTCACCTCCGGCAACCAAACCTACCAGTTCTGTTACTGGATCTGCTACCTGCTTGTCCGCAGCAAGTGACTGCCTAACCAGCAAGGGACTGCCTAATCAGGTCGGGTTTCATCAAAGAGCGGGCATCGCTCAAGATGAGTTTTGAAACCGAGAACAGGCGCTCCAACTTGTGAACACGTGTGAAACACAAAGTTTTTGTTTTAGCCCCGAAGAAGCCTCAAGGCGTAATATAGGTTAGTTATTCATCATCTTTTTTAATTACCATAACATGAGCAAAGGCTACTTTTTCCCCATAGTCTTTATATATTTAATATTTCAACTCACCATGTAACCTTATCATCAATGCAGGTGGTTTACGTTCGACTGCTATCTGTATCGTTGCGCTGCCTAATATTTGCTCCAACTACTTAACAGGACAAACTTTCTCTATTTCCTCTATGTTATGACGTTTTCTTGTCCGGTTCATGGTCGTGCGGCGCTGCTGTCGCGCCGTCCTGTCCGTATGATGTCGGCCTCCCCGCCCCCCCCCCCCCGCCAACTCGGGAGCGGTCCCCTATCGGCGCCTGAGCAGCGCGCGCGATTAGATAGCCGATATCGCGGGCCGGACGGGGCGAGGCGACAGGTACCGCCGAGTGGGTCACCTGAGTGCGGGTGGCAGGAGTGGTGCGCCGACTCCTGAGCTGCCGTGAGCTGTCTCGGTTGCACAGAGCTCCCACAGCTGTCCCGAGCTGTCCTGAGCTGTCCTGAGCTGTCCCGAGCAGCTCGAGCTGCCGCCGCCGTTCACAGCTGTCGCGATCCGCTCGGAGCCGCCCCGAGCGATGCCGCGAGGTTCGCCGCACCCGCCGCTGCCGGCGACGCCGCACCCGCCGTCACCGCTGACTGAGGCCCTGAAGACCATGTCTGTTTCAGGAGCCTCCGAGACGGAGTACTCGGAGCCGGCCGGCCGGTCCGAGGGCCGCTGCACACCGTCCACCCCCAACTCAAACGCCAACGCCAACGCTGCCGCCGACGGCCGGCTCGCCATCGATAAGACCAACAACCTGGCCCTGCTGAAGCTGATGGAGCGCACCGGCTACGACATCATCCAGGAGAACGGCCAGCGGAAGTACGGCGGCCCGCCGCCAAACTGGCAGGGCCCGTCGCCGGCCAAGGGCAGCGAGGTGTTCGTCGGCAAGATCCCGCGCGATCTCTTCGAGGACGAGCTGGCACCCGTCTTCGAGCGCGTCGGCAATATCTACGAGGTGCGGCTGATGATGGACTTCAGCGGCACGAACCGCGGTTACGCCTTCGTCATGTTCAGCACTCCGGCGGAAGCGAGCCAGGCGGTGCGTCAGCTCAACAACTACGAGATCCGCAAGGGCCGCTACATCGGTGTGGTGAAGTCGGTGGACAACTGTCGGCTCTTCGTCGGCGGCCTGCCCAAGAACAAAGTCCGGGATGAGATCTTCGAGGAGATGTCGAAGGTGACCGACGGCGTGGTGGACGTCATCGTCTACAGCAGCGTCACCGACAAGAGCAAGTCGCGCGGCTTCGCGTTCGTGGAGTACAGGAACCACAAGGCGGCGGCGATGGCGCGGAGGAAGCTGATCCCGGGTAGGATCCAGCTCTGGGGGCAGACCATCGCCGTGGACTGGGCAGAGCCAGAGCCGGACGTCGACGAGGAGACCATGTCCAAGGTGAGTGGCGACGGATCCGGCACGGGTGGGGTCCTCATAACGTCAGGGGGGGGGGGGGGGGTAAGAAAGAGAATGGACAGAATATCCACTCCACGCATATGAACATGCTATTATCATTATGTATGTAAGGCGTACCTACCTTCATGTGTTCAAGTGTCAGAAAAGTGGCCCGTTTCTCCATTTTACTGAACTTGGAAGTTTTGTTCCGTGATAACTTTGACTGTATTTTTTATTTTAGTCTGCGGGTGCAAATGGCTGACGAGCATAACAAATACTGAGACTTGAGTTTCTTAACAATGGCTGGAACGTGAGTGATGCGACACAAATTGTAAACAAAAATCAAGGCGGAACCTCCGAATTCCCAACATCCGAAATTTCTGCAGTGATTTAGGGAAGGAAAACTGGTACTTTTCCAAAAATTAAACCAAAAACTTTTTAAAACCTCCCAAAAAGTTTTTTTTTGCGTATTCAGGTTACAACCCCACCACCGATACCATAGTCATCGGAGCCATGGATAAACCTGGGACACTAAAAACACGTTATGTAAAAGACGGCAGTACTTTAGACTGAGACTTTAGCCCAGTTTCCCATATACGCATACGCAACGATACAAGGTAACTTTTTTAACATACGACCCGGGAGTCTCGGTCCCCGACTGACGCCGAGACCATATCTGTACAGGAAATACGACTGACGATTCATCAACTTTCCACATCATAATATATGCACATATTGACATGAAAATAGGTTGTGTAGAAACGCGTATCAAAAATTACGCAAAAATTACTGGCATACGCATTACAAAATTTGTTCCGCCGCTGGCGAAAAATTTGTTCCGCAAACTAAGATCGTGGAACCACTTTTCTGACACTACACAGCTTTGCATTATTTCCATTTACATTATTCACTTTCCTTTGGGGCTTTGATGCCTATATTTGTGTCCTCAGTCGCCTCCTGCCATGTTATTTTTCAGACTCAGATTTATGTGGTATATGATGTCATCATTTCGATGAACTGTGGTGGTCTGCCGTAAGCCACTGAGCATTGCCGCTACCCTGCTAACGTACTACCCTGCTACCCTGCTAAGGTGCATTGCCGCTACCCTGCTAACGTACTACCCTGCTACCCTGCTAAGGTGCATTGCCGCTACCCTGCTAACGCACTACCCTGCTAAGGTGCATTGCCGCTACCCTGCTAACGTACTACCCTGCTACCCTGCTAAGGAGTATTGCCGCTACCCTGCTAACGTACTACCCTGTTACCCTGCTAAGGTGCATTGCCGCTACCCTGCTAACGTACTGAAATGCCATTTGCTGTCCTCAACAAATCATGCTATTTGTGTGCTGACTGCTGACGCACATATCTAAAAATCAACAGAAGTTATTTGAGTTTCGATGACGCCATTTATGATTTGACGGACAAGAGCTCAAGGTAATGATTCCTATCAGATCATCGATAATGTTTTGTGGTCATGTTTGCCTACGTTTGATACACAATGTTCCAATTGCATCATACGGTGGCTATGATTTGGGCTTAACCCGCCATTGACAAACTAACATACCAAATTTCAAAGTGGGCCCGGGAACAGGGGGGGGGGGGGGGGGGGGCAGCGGGGCGCTTGCCCCCCCCCCCACCACACCTGGACCGGGGGGGGGGGGGCACCCCCAAACTTTGGCGAGTAGAAGTTTCCCTAAAAATGAGCTATTTCAATTTTCTTCACAAAAAGTTGTATAAAATATGAAAGCCTTCTTATGTCACTTTCATTTTTGTTTTGTATGGTTTTCTTTTATAGCATGTCAAGTATTATTATATAGCTTTGCCTTTATAGCAGTATCGTATACCTTTCTTTTCCTTCCCTTTCCTTTTTCCATTATGTTCTACGAGATATAATGGACAACTTTGGTAGCAAGCATGGGAAAAATGCGACAACATTTGGTAGCAGTTGTCTGCTTGGCGCGTCGTCGTTAAAATGACGCACTGACGGCGATAAACATCTGCTGCATTTTGTTTATTAGTCCACCTCAACGTTACGGATGTGGTCAAACTGGCGTGCTGTCCTCTCTGTTTCTGCCGACGGGGCGGCAATTTCAAGCAAGAGTTATCGTAAATGTCGTAGGTTACCGTGATACGGTGATGAAGCGGTCGGCTATGGTGCGGCACTTTTTAACTTTTGTCATAATATTTAGGTTTACGCATTTTTCCCATGCTTTCAACCATGCTGATCACGAATATGGCTTCTATTTATTTATTAGACCCCCGGAACATATGAAAGCCTTCTTATGTCACTTTCATTTTTGTTTGAAAATCTTTCTTTTTGTTTGAAAATCTCCATCTTTTGCGTAATTTTTGCTATTTTTGCGCATTCGTTTACCATCGACCCAATCTGCCTTTCTTAATTATTCTATGGCATTGCAGTGCTATCAGACCAATGCCGGCTCTAAATAAAACAGGCAACGAATACAATCAGAGATGTCAGAGTACATGTATTCCAGTTACAGCGCGTTGCTTCGAAAACGTTGCGAACAGCGTATTTATCCAAACCAGAGAGTGAAACACGTCATCCACGTCTATACTTTACTGCCATCAGCACTAGCTGCTTTCATTTCTTGTTGAGCGTGGACTTCTTAGTGTCACCATATCGCTTGCGACTCTGCTCGACCCCTCGGAAGGAGCCACTGCCTCTTCTGCTCGTCGTTTGTGAGGATGGTTGCATGTCGGTAATGATCTTGACTGCCCTCTCTGCGACGTCATTTGTCGTTTTCACCGCAGTCACACACTCCTTCACCGAGCCGTAGTCTTGTCTCGCCTTCCACTCTGCCGGGGGCATCTGGATCCAGCTGTGGCCCAGCTTGAGCAGCGAGGACAGGACCAAGCTGCGCTCACCCACCAGGTCACAGAGCTCGGTCTCGGGTCGCACATCGGGGAAGGACGGCGGCTGCACCTTCGGCTCGCCGGCCGTTCCCGCGTAGCTGGTGATGGTCACCGCCAACTTCCGACTTCTCAGGTGTCAGGAGGTCGGAGAAAAGCGCAAACGGCACCACAGTCGCGTCCAGGACCAGCCATGCCTCCGCAGCTTCTCCAGAGCCACGTCCACCTGCTGGAGATCCACCGACCTGAGGAAATTCAGCTGCATGTATACATATATGCATGCATGCACATTGCATGTACAGACAGCAATGTTTAACATCAATGTTGGGTAGTTTATAGATTTCATCAATCTTCATTAGTGGCTTACCTGTAGAAAAACAGCTGCCGGTAGAGCTTCAGGTCGTTCACCGGTGCCTCGGCACCATGTCCTGCCTTCAGAAAGTGCGCTACGTAGATGAGGCAAGAGTACGACACGAGTACGACAAGAGTAGTGACGGCTCTGCAGAGAATCGTCAACTTCCTCTGCCTCATCTACGTGCCGCACTTTCTGAAGGCAGGACATGGTGCCGATGCACCGGTGAACGACCTGAAGCTCTACCGGCAGCTGTTTTTCTACAGGCAAGCCACTAATGAAGATTGATGAAATCTATAAACTATCCAACATTAATGTTAAACATTGCCGTCTGTACATGCAATGTGCATGCATATATGTATGCATGCAGCTGAATTTCCTCAGGTCGGTGGATCTCTAGCTGGCGGACGCGACCCTGGAGAAGCTGCGGAGGCATGGTTGGTACCTGGACGCGACTGTGGTGCCGTTTGCGCTTTTATCCGACCTCCTGACACCTGAGGAGAAGTCGAAGTTGGCGGTGGCCATCACCAGCTACGCGGGAACGGTCGGCGAACCGAAGGTGCAGCCGCCGTCCTTCCCCGAGGTGCGACCCAAGACCGAGCTCTGTGACCTGGTGAGTGAGCGCAGCTTGGTCCTGTCCTCGCTACTCAAGCTGGGCCACAGCTGGATCCAGATGCCCCCGGCAGAGTGGAAGGCGAGACAAGACTACGGCTCGGTGAAGGAGTGTGTGACTGCGGTGAAAACGACAAATGACGTCGCAGAGAGGGCAGTCAAGATCATTACCGACATGCAACCATCCTCACAAACGACGAGCAGAAGAGGCAGTGGCTCCTTCCGAGGGGTCCAGCAGAGTCGCAAGCGATATGGTGACACTAAGAAGTCCACGCTCAACAAGAAATGAAAGCAGCTAGTGCTGATGCAGTAAAGTATAGACGTGGATGACGTGTTTCACTCTCTGGTTTGGATAAATACGCTGTTCGCAACGTTTTCGAAGCAACGCGCTGTAACTGGAATACATGAACTCGGACATCTCTGATTTTATTCGTTGCCTGTTTTATTTAGAGCCGGCATTGGTCTGATAGCACTGCAATGCCATATAATAATTCAGAAATGCAGATTGGGTCGATGGTAAACGAATGCGCAAAAATGGCATAAATGACGAAAAAATTGAGATTTTCAAACAAAAAGAGCTCGATGTTCCGGGAGTCTAATACAAAAATGGAAGCCATATTTGTGATCAGCATGGTTGAAAACACGGGGAAAATGCGTAAACCTAAATGTTTTGACAAAAGTTAAAAAAATGACGCACCCTACGGTCGGTGCAGCCCAGTGCCCACACTGGTGGGCTTCTTCAAGAAAGAAAGAAAAAAACGTCAGGCGTCAGTTGCGAGTATTTTATCAGAGACCCCCACTTTTTCATAATTTGTGTTTTATGTTAAAGGGACACTCCCACCTTCCCAAAAGTTGTCAAATGTACTCCGCTTGTGGTGCAAAATATGAAGTAATTGCTGCCGAACACGATTATGACATTTGTTTATCGCAAACAGTGCTCAATTTCATACATTTTAAGTTTTAATATTTGGGTTGAGTCATATTGAACAATCGCGAGCTATACAGAAATCCTTTACGCTGCCAAAGTGTGACACAATTATTTCGAGACAATTATGGCGCTTTGAATACAAAACAAGCCAATTACCAAACCATTTGAAACACGCAAATATCTCCAAGTCTAACCTTAAAACAAGTCGACTATCATCACCATTTGGTAAAGAGAGGTGACGTCATCGGCTTTAGACCCCTATTCAAATACACGTGGGGTTTATTCGTTACAATTGTAAAGACCAAGCTCGAATTTCTTTTTGATTAGACCTATGTGGTTGTGTTAACTGCTACCCTACTTAATTTCAATGCAAATACAACAACATGGCTATCTCAACTCAAAACTAATGTTAAGGTGGGAGTGTCCCTTTAACCCGCGCCGTGCCGGGGGCGGGCGTTTAGACGCCCCCTCCCCCAAGGTTTTTGGAGGATAGCGGAAAAATGGCGGCGCCCCGTTTTTACAGTTTCAAAAACGGCGCACGGCGCACAGCGCCGCCGTTTCAGCCGCCGTTTTTGGCACACCTGTTCGGGCATCAATTACCCACATTGTGTGCAATTCTTGACCACGGGTATCTCAGGTCAGGTCACGTGACCACACCTCCAAAGAAGTTTGCAGTCGTACCACAGCCACAATTTTGGGCCGATCGGTTTCAAACTTACAGGATTTAATAACACCACAATACACACACAATTCGAATATCTAAAAAAATTATATGGGTGACCTAAGGTCGGGTCAATTTCGTGACCTCCCATTATAAGTCAATTGGGAAATGTTCAAATGTTTTGTATTACGCATGCTATCAGTCTAATTCCTTCTGGATCATATTATAATAGACTATTATTGATGATCCAGGTTCAATTTTTGTTCAGTGACCTCTACAGGGTCAGCCGAGGTCAGCTGAGGTCACCAACACTTTTTGTGTCAACTCTCGATAGAATGAATATAAAGAAGTGAAACCGGCATAAATGTGCTTGTCTTGTCGAGACACGTCTCCTTATATGCAACATGACCTACTTGGGTCGTCACCTGACCTTGAACTGTGGTCAAATGTCTAAGTTGACCTAAACTGGTCCAAATGAATGTGATTCGAAGCGCCTTGACGAGACTAACGCGATGGCGTCCAAATCATTGCCGTATCTGTATTAGGTAAAAGGTTATTTACAAACGTTTTGACAAAAATAGCCCTTTTGACCTTTGATGACCTCTGGAGCCAAAGCTATTGACCTGAGATAAAATTTGGTGACATTTTTGTCATTTAATATTTCAAGATATTTCGATTGTTTTTTTTTCCGTTTGTTCCTAACTATCATAGTTCCCGAGATATTTGGGAGTTTCTGGAGCGATGTCCTAAAACTGGAAAATCTGACTTTTGATGACCTCTGGTGACCTCAATATTGACCTGAACACAACAAAAGAAAAAATAAATAGTTTCAAATGATTTTTGATGAGCTTTCGAACCGTGTTTTCGGTTTTTCAATGAGGAAAATTTGAGAACGAAAAGGTGCACCAAGGTGAGAAGTGAGAAGATTGCCCCCTAAAATATTTTGTTTCCCCCTCAACTTTAAAATCGTTCCCGGGCCCCTGCTTATGGAATCTAAAGTATGGGTAACTCAAGACGTCATATTTTAGAATTGCGTTTTGTGGCTTTTATTGGCCAGATACAGACAAATAAATACCATCACGGTATTTCTGAGAAATACTGGTCTTGAAACATGCCTTTTTTAGTTACATTTATCAATTTCAAATTTTGACCTTCAGTAACTTGACCTTGATCTGAACTTGACACTAACTTCATGTAAATGAGGTCAGGTGGTAAAATGACTCACTTTCGAATTATACGTGGAAAATAGCCATACAATATGTGTTGCATGACTTTCGTAGATATTTTGCGCATAATGACCATTTGTGACCTGACATTGACCTTGACTTTTGTCAACAATCTCACTTTAGCTCATGCGAGATGTGTATCATAACCTTTGAGAGCACTTTGGGTGATCATGGTCGCAATCGAAGGCTTTTGATGGAAAGTATGGTACATACACTCACATACGTCGATTTTGACTTTGATTGCCGACGTAACTAGTATGATATTGTCATTGGCGAAGGGAATTCGTTCGCTGGTCCCGTAACGCTGCTTTTAAAACATGCTAACATATGAAGCTTTTTCGATACAGCGCTGAATCACAGGATAAAATATCAAATATATTCGACAGGAGAGCCCTTTCAACCAAACAACCAAAGTTCCGCGACATGGCCTACACAACTACAATCTCAGTTTAAAACCCCATTATGAAAGGGGGCCATTTCCTTGAAGGGCGTCGCAACTGCTAGGTTAAATGACTCATACGGTGGTCAAAAACGTAGCTAGTTCTCATTTCTAGCAGTCATGTCTGCCATGCGAACAACTAGTTGAGGTAGCAGTCTGTCCTGTCTGTCGTCCATGCTAATTTTGATTTTGTGAACTGTCGTTGCGGAACTGGAAAATCAGTGATGCTGCCTTTAACTTTTTTAGCTCGAATTTCTGCACCAAGTGTGTAATCGATATTTATTGTAGGAACAATTAGTAACAATAATAAGTCAATTTCAATTTTGATGGGACACAGGAATAACGTAGAGACATTTAGGTTATAACAGAAAACGGAATAGCCGCTTTATTGGAACGATTTGATTTTGTTTGAGGGCGATCGGACGCCAAATCCACATCCCTGCGGTGTATTTGTGGCAATGCACCTCACATATCCGGAATGAGTGCGGCTGATATTGCGATAAACCAGCCGAGATGCGATAAACCACCGAGCATTCTGGTCCGTTCGCCGACTCCTATCAGCTAATGCTCTGCCCTCTGCACAGTGCCGGCTGTGCCCTGTGCAGGTGTTGAAGGCGACAAAGCCTTCCCTGAGACTGGCGGCGGGTGTGCGGTGTCGGTTATCAGCACCCTCATCGACCTCACTGAGCTGTGATAATCGTAGCCACAGGTGAATAAATGAAGTAAATTTCCCCCACGGTTATGGACGGGTCAGACTTATAAGCGCGTATGAGCACTTACAAACTATCTCATTTAATTCCTTCTTCGAGAAAGGGCACAGCAAATATACATACACACGGTGGAAAACTTTCAAGGTTAGCAGGACGAAACATTGTCGATAAATTTCTTACAAATATTTTTTCAAGGCAGAGCCCAGAGTGGCCCACGCTTATAATTGTGCAACTGAATATTTCATGCAACTTGTAGACATAAAGACATAAAGACATAAAAGAAAAGTGCAACAAAGAGCCTCTTGGGCCCATCCGAGGTTGCACCCCACCCCACCCACACCCACACCCACACCCACACCCACACCCACACCCACACCCACACCCACCCCCCCCCCCCCCTCCACCAGTCTCGCCCCTTCAAATCACCTTACTCTACCTGCATAAAAGAAGGCTAATCCCACGAGTATTTATGAACTAATCCCTTCTCTGTAAAGTATTTATCTAATCTAATTTTGAAGGAAGCAAGTGTCACTGCATCAGCGACATCCCCTGGTAGCATATTCCAATGTCCTACAACCCTTCTACTGAAAAATGACTGTCGTAGCCTATTCCTACTTTGTTTCATAATGAGTTTATGCTGATGACCTCTACCTCGATTTTCCCTATTGAACTCAAACATACCCTTTAAATATCCAGAATGCTGACTATTTACAAATTTGAAGACTTCAATATGTGATATAATTCGTTTTCAAGGACTCGGTTAACCTAAATTCGATATTTGATGTTCTAAAACGTTCAGGAAGTATTCCTCAAAGGCCACAAAGAGTCTCCCATACGCAAGCCAAAGGTCCGTGGGTCCAAAAGTACACTATTAAAGGGACACTCCCACCTTCCCAAAATTTGTCAAATGTACGTCGCTTGTGGTGCAAAATATTAAGTAATTGCTGACGAACACGATTATGACATTTGTTTCTCGCAAACAGTGTTCAATTTAATAAAAAGTTAAGTTTTAATATTTGGGTTGATGACGTCATATTGAGCTCTAGAGAGCTATACAGAAATCCTTTACGCTGCCAAAATATGGCACAATTATTTCGAGACAATTCTGGCGCTTTGAATACAAAACAAACAAATTACCAAACCATTTGAAACACGCAAATATCTCAAATTCTAACCTTAAAACAAGTCGACTATCATCACCATTTGGTAAAGGTGACGTCATCGGCTTTAGACCCCTATTCAAATACACGTGGGGTTTATTTGTTACAATTGTCAAGACCAAGCTCGAATTTCTTTTTGATTAGACCTATGTGGTTGTTTTAACTGCTACCCTACTTAATTGCAATGCAAATCCAACAACATGGCTATCTCAACTCAAAACTAATGTTAAGGTGGGAGTGTCCCTTTAACCACTCCACTTCATATCCACGGCCCGCGACGGCCACATAGATTATCCCTGCGCGCCGCGGCAGAGGAGTGTCCCTGCGCGCCGCGGCAGAGGAGTGTCCCTGCGCCGCGGCAGAGGAGTGTCCCTGCGCGCCGCGGCAGAGGAGTGTCCCTGCGCGGCGGCAGAGGATTGTCCCTGCGCCGCGGCAGAGGAGTGTCCCTGCGCGGCGGCCTTCCTGCTCCACTGACTGACGGCGGCCGTATCTTATCGTCGGTAACAGATCGGATGTCATGGGGCGGCCGGCGGCAGGAAAAGGAGCCGCGAGCGGCGGCACCGTCCTACTGCTGCCCCCGCCCCGCCCCCCACTCCCACTCCCACTCCCACTCCGCGGCGGCACCGGCCTGCCCAGCTGCCGCCCCCCCCCCCCCCGCCCCTGCCCCCGACTCCGCCCCCGCCCCCCCCCCCCTAGCAGCAGCGCCGCCTGCCCTCGCCCCGTCCCCACAGCAGCACCGTTTCGAAGTCGAAATGTTTGTGGGACACCACTACCCGCCGTAATCTTTATGGTAAATCAACCGCGTTTTGTTTGTGTGCGCTTTGCCCTGACACATACATGAACTGACAGCTGAGTTGGCTGAGTAAATATTAACCATAATGTTATTTGTTAGGTTACACAGAACATATTACCTGTAATGTCCATAGGGGATAATCTCGCCACCGTCATCGTGAGTTTCCACGGTCGTTTTCTCCATCCACCCCTGTTCGGAGTTCAGTGGTTAGTCGTTACCACCGCTGGGTCGCGGAGTCGCTATGCGTTCGCACCAGACTCCACTCGGGCGCTGGACGAGCCCGCGGTGTCAGCTGATCGTGTCATTTGACTCCGTTTGTAAAGGAGCGAGCGAGGGGGAGTGCGGCGGCGGCGCCCCCTCGTCACCGCGGCCAGGCGCGGCCGGGCGGCAGGATCGGATGTAAGAAGAGGGCAGCGGGTCATTCGGTCAGGTTGAAGGTGAATGTGGGTCACAGCTGGGCGATACACAGCCACGCATACAAACACACACACGTATACGAGGCTATACTGGTCACGGCCAGTTGTGGGCGCTTAAACGGCAGGAGCTTGGTCAAATCAGAATGTGGACGGAAAGGACGCTGCTGAATAGAAGTTGAACCTTTCGAACCACGATTTGATGTTGTTAAACCAACACGATTAAACAGACTGCTAGTGGCAAACAACATCAATCGATAACACGTATATGTAGTGCTCTGAAGATGAATGTCTGAGTAAAACAAACGTCTTCAGCAGCCGTATTCTCTAGACAAACCTGCCCACTTGACCTATCTTTAATTCGTTTTGTTTTACCGTCTGTGTTCTGTTGGCATCAGTGTTCCGACACCTCCCTCGTTACCGACAGGTGACTGTTCTGTACGTTCGGAACCTGCTTCTCTCCACCACGGAGGACCAGATCAGAGACGCCTTCAGTCGCGCAGCCGACGGCGGCGTGGAACGCGTCAAGAAGCTCAGGGACTTCGCCTTCGTCCACTTCTCCAACCGGGACAAGGCGGCGCAAGCGCAGGAGAAACTGGACCGTGAGTACTCGCTGGACAGAGGACGGCAGAATGCCTTCGCCGGGCCTGAGCTGCCTGGTTAACTGAAATACAGAGCTTTTTTTGGGAGCTGAGCAGTGGCGGATCCTGGGGGAGGGGTCACGGGAGTCATGACCCCCCTTTGGCGCACAGGGGTACCACCGGCATATCAGGGGCACCAGCGCAATGACAGTTGTTTTCTTCTTAACAACAAAGTTTATTTTCGTGATGGCGATAGTAAACACTATAATAAATACTATATAAATAGATAGTAAAACAAATGGCACTCTTGGTATATAGTTGATGTCCAGCGGCACCACCACGCCGGTGTACCAGGGGCACCACCGCGCCGGTGTACCAGGGGCACCACCGCTCCGGTGTACCAGGGGCACCACCGCTCCGGTGTACCAGGGGCACCACCGCTCCGGTGTACCAGGGGCACCACCGCTCCGGTGTACCAGGGGCACCACCGCTCCGGTGTACCAGGGGCACCACCGCGCCGGTGTACCAGGGGCCGGTGTACCAGGGGCACCACCGCTCCGGTGTACCAGGGGCACCACCGCTCCGGTGTACCAGGGGCACCACCGCTCCGGTGTACCAGGGGCACCACCGCTCCGGTGTACCAGGGGCACCACCGCTCCGGTGTACCAGGGGCCGGTGTACCAGGGGCACCACCGCTCCGGTGTACCAGGGGCACCACCGCTCCGGTGTACCAGGGGCCGGTGTACCAGGGGCACCACCGCTCCGGTGTACCAGGGGCACCACCGCTCCGGTGTACCAGGGGCCGGTGTACCAGGGGCACCACCGCTCCGGTGTACCAGGGGCACCACCGCTCCGGTGTACCAGGGGCACCACCGCTCCTGTGTACCAGGGGCCGGTGTACCAGGGGCACCACCGCGCCGGTGTACCAGGGGCACCACCGTGCCGGTGTACCAGGGGCACCACCGCTCCGGTGTACCAGGGGCACCACCGCGCCGGTGTACCAGGGGCACCACCGCGCCGGTGTACCAGGGGCACCACCGCTCCGGTGTACCAGGGGCACCACCGCGCCGGTGTACCAGGGGCACCACCGCGCCGGTGTACCAGGGGCACCACCGCGCCGGTGTACCAGGGGCACCACCGCTCCGGTGTACCAGGGGCACCACCGCGCCGGTGTACCAGGGGCACCACCGCTCCGGTGTACCAGGGGCACCACCGCTCCGGTGTACCAGGGGCACCACCGCTCCGGTGTACCAGGGGCACCACCGCGCCGGTGTACCAGGGGCACCACCGCTCCGGTGTACCAGGGGCCGGTGTACCAGGGGCACCACCGCTCCGGTGTACCAGGGGCACCACCGCTCCGGTGTACCAGGGGCCGGTGTACCAGGGGCACCACCGCGCCGGTGTACCAGGGGCCGGTGTACCAGGGGCACCACCGCGCCGGTGTACCAGGGGCCGGTGTACCAGGGGCCGGTGTACCAGGGGCACCACCGCTCCGGTGTACCAGGGGCACCACCGCTCCGGTGTACCAGGGGCACCACCGTGCCGGTAAGCGGCACTGTGGGGCGAGGGGAGGCACCGGGGCACCATGCCTCCTTGAATCCAGGAGGGGAAACAATGGCCTGGTGCCGCCATGAAATCACAAGCATTGGTCGCTGGAAAACATTTTTATTTTATTTCGTGAAATTATGCTAAATTATAATTGCTAAATTATGAAAAATGCCCCTCCATGCCTCCCGTCCCTTGGGCTATTAAGGGGCACCAACGCGGCTTTATACCAGAGGCAACAACGTATCGGACTCGACTCGAGGGGACCTAAGGGCCCCTTGGGCGTCGGAATCCGCTTCCATAGGCGGTGGAACGGGGGGGGGGGGGGCACCGGTCCCTCTTGAATCCAGGGGGGGACCGATGTCCGGGTTTCCGGGTGCCCCCATCAAATTACTGAAAACCCACCTATTTTATGCGAAATGGTGCAAAATTCTGAGACAAAAAATGCGCAGCTTCGCGGCGCATATTACCCACATACGTGCGTCCTGATAAATCATCGATGTCACGATGGCTATCGTTTTTTTGTCGCTAACGAACCCATAGTGCCCGTCGTTTGGGCTTTTTGTGTGATGTGGTTCATGGCTGGAATTTTGAAATCCATAAAACGTATTTGAAACTGGTAAACAATGCAACCAAGCTGTTATAATTTTCTGAGAAAAAAAGTATACAAATATCACATTTTTGTGCCACTGCGGTGAAATTCCTTTTATCTTTGCGGTGGAAGTATCTCATTGGGTGGCTGCATTGGTGCCCTTGGGCTGATACATATAGAACCTATCGCATTTTTGAGGGCCTAGTTATGTAGACTAAACAAAATATAGCAAAAAAAAATCCGCGCAGCTACGCGGCGTAAATCGATCACTGTTCTTTTCCAGTACAAAAGGGTCTAATATAGACTACACACTGGCGCCCGCATGAATGGGGTCCATGGCCCCACCTTTGGCCTTAAAGAAGGGGGGCAACATCGCTTTTGCCCCCACCTTTTGCGACAGACATATTTCCTCGTTTTGACACTGCATCATGGTTAAAAATTAGTTCTCCAGCCTCCTCAAAACCTCAAATTTTGGCGCCGCTTCGCGGCGCAATAATAGTTATCTGGGTGTCCATTTTACGTAAATACCATTGGTAGTTATGTGTAACCCTATTTGTAACAGGCTCCTGGCTACCCCTATTTGTAACAGGGGGAGGGGGAGGGGGGATTCCCCTCCGGAGATCTCGAGATCTACCCGTCCGATTTTCAAAAATGAAACTGTGTTTGGTTCCCCTCAACAAGATCTACATTTTTAAATAATAAATATACGTTTGTGATAGGGGGGCAACAGGGGGGTAAAAACTACACATTTTAGTGGTATTTTTGATCCAACATAGCTTTCATGTTTATCGACCGATTTTAACACAACTAATAGGAATCGATAGATATTGAATTGGAAATTGATATATGACGGTGACGTTTGAAAATTCAAAAATCATAGGCGTGTGCAGGCCACTCAATATGGGGGTGAAGTAAATGCGTAATAAAACCATTTTTTGATGTATTTTTTTATAAATGCAATGTTATGTGATTGAGACATTAGAAAAAACAGTTATAAATCATATTTTTGCCATAGGCGGTACCAGGTTAGTGAAAAGGGGGGTAAAATTGGGAAAAAGTATTAACCGCAGACAAGTTGCTACCCAGCACTATAAATATGTTACTGATCGTAGATAAATCCTTTTTTCATGTTTTACTTCATCATAGGCGTATCCAGGATCCAAACTGGGGCGGCGCAAGACCTTTTGATAAGTATATTATCCGCTATTATGATACTAACTAGTCAACAGTGACTATTTCACTTACAACTTCAATTAACATTGCTTACCCCCCCTTTTACCCTACCTGGACTCGCCTATTATCTTATAATCGTTCGTAGAGTAGCCTGTGGTGCGTGTTTCATCCGAAAACTGCAGTATGTTATGTCATTGTACGCCCATGCCTCTTAGTTTCCTTGCAATAATATGACTCCTTTCTTCCATTCCTGAGCGCGCCTCTGCAAAAAAATACTATTCCCTTTTCTGGTCTCATATGTGCATATATTATTATAAGCTAAACGTATATTGCGCCGTTATCGCTGGCATATCGTCATCACCATGCCAGTCACCCCCCTTTTCATGTTCCTGAACACGCCCCTGAAACTCTATATGTAATACATTATGCAAATAATGGAAGCAGAAGCTATCTTTTACATCTTGATAGCTATAAATGCCCCTTGCATTGCTCTATTGGCTTCCCGCCAAGCATTGAATACTTCCTGGACCCCCCCCCCTTTTCAAGCCCCTGAAGCCGCCTCTGCCATGCAATTTGTATGATATTTCATCAACATCAACTAATTTGCACTTGTTGCAATCACCGTAAGCCGATGTAACTCCTTCATACTTGATGCAGTTAGGAAGAAACCGTGAAGATCGCATTTCCGTATTATCGCCAAATGTCGCCTCCGAACCCACCCAAAACTGTGCCCTGGAACCGCCTCTGTTCAGGTTAAGAACTCAAAATTTTTACTGCAAATGCGGAGTTTAATTCTATGAAAAGTTCCAAAATTGAATGGGCCTGCTCCCAGCCGTTCTGGAGATATCTGCGAAAAACATGAGAGGGGGGGGGGGCGGAATCCGCCCCCCCCCTGTTACAAATAGGGTTAAGGGCAGCTTGTGTGACATTGTATTCAAGCCTCTCCTTTGGCAACACAGCCTACCTATCTTTAGTTCAATAACATGTTTGAAGTTCGCATGATACACAAAGCAATATGATACACTGCTATCGCATGCATAAGATTTACTGCTCGTAAAAAATCGGCTACCCCTCCCCCGGTCACGAACCTAGACTACCCTCTTGGTCAAGTTTCCCCTCCCCTCGCCCACCCCCTCTTCATTAGCCGTCTTGGGCCGCTCTCGACTGTACAAATGATATATTTTACCACCATTCGCGGCACTTTAAATGATAAAGTTTACGACTGATATTACAAATACCTTATTCAACGTTTTGTCAATAAAAAAACCTGAAATAGGGACACCCTCAAAATATAGTGGACCAAATCCGTTGAGTTTTCATATTAAAAAATAAAATATATTCTTGTATTTATCTTATCATCTGCAGCACACACACATACACACACCTACAATCACCTTCCAACGACTAGTTTTCAGATTTGGGTACAGGTACGGTTACCACTGCAATTGATGCCCCCCCCCCCCTTGACGCTTTTCTGGATCCGCCCCTGGAGCTGAGCTGATTATATAGAAAAACTTTCTACGGGATTAACTGGATGGTCACCACCGACGACAGACCCTACACCTGGGGTTTGGTTTTATTTTTATAGACTTTATTCTGGATAATACATTACAAGGAGGATGAATAGCTTAATTGGCTTCTTTGCCCATCATATAGCTAGGGCTAGTAACCCTAGCAAATATTTCCGAGGCAACTGCACTATGAAATATACGCAAATGCAAACACAAAGCGAGCCAAAGAGGGCAAATGTGAAATACAATAATTGAGCGGGCATAATTTCATCTGACAATCAGCCGGTTGTTGCTGGATTAGGGCGCGTAGCAGTGTTGCTGGATTAGGGCGCGTAGCTGTGTTGCTGGATTAGGGCGCGTAGCAGTGTTGCTGGATTTTGGCGCGTAGCCGTGTTGCTGGATTAGGGCGCGTAGCCGTGTTGCTGGATTAGGGCGCGTAGCCGTGTTGCTGGATTAGGGCGCGTAGCTGTATTGCTGGATTAGGGCGCGTAGCAGTGTTGCTGGATTAGGGCGCGTAGCAGTGTTGCTGGATTAGGGCGCGTAGCTGTGTTGCTGGATTAGGGCGCGTAGCAGTGTTGCTGGATTAGGGCGCGTAGCAGTGTTGCTGGATTAAGGCGCGTAGCCGTGTTGCCGGATTAGGGCGCGTAGCAGTGTTGCTGGATTAGGGCGCGTAGCCGTGTTGCTGGATTAGGGCGCGTAGCAGTGTTGCTGGATTAAAGCGCGTAGCCGTGTTGCTGGATTAGGGCGCGTAGCAGTGTTGCTGGATTAGGGCGCGTAGCCGTGTTGCTGGATTAGGGCGCGTAGCTGTGTTGCTGGATTAGGGCGCGTGGCCGTGTTGTTGGATTAGGGCGCGTAGCCGTGTTGCTGGATTAGGGCGCGTAGCCGTGTTGCTGGATTAGGGCGCGTAGCCGTGTTGCTGGATTAGGGCGCGTAGCAGTGTTGCTGGATTAGGGCGCGTAGCTGTGAGGCTCAGGGAACGATCAGCCGGGTTTACTTTCCCTTCGCTCCAACCCGCTCTAATACCGCGGCTTCGGGAGCGACTGGAAGGCCAGAAGAGCCATGTGAAGTGCAAACTTTGTAGACATAACAGCCATATGCATAGTGCATACCAGAACTAGGGAATAAACTTACACCTCAGCTGACCTACGGCACAAACAGCCCCCCCCCCCGATCCCATCAGTACTTGAAAGGTTGACTACAGGACGGAATTATCCACAAGGTTATACAGACATGACACCATTAAATGGCCAAAGTCAAATAATTCCATCGGTTAGGCTACACATCCTGAGGCTACGGCCTCACTTCATGGCCCGAGACAGTCATCCGGTTCGTCATACCAGATAAATCGGGATAGTCCCGTTGCGGGCAGAAGTGCCACCTGGGGTAAACGACGGGAAGCGTGTGGTCATGGTTGTACCGCCAGGCGGCTGCCGAAAATTATCAATCTCTGCCATGGATGTACAGCCTGCGTGTGCACACTGTGCAATGCAGTGTGCACAGTGTGCATACTGCACTGGCTTTGTGTGCACGACAATTACCGAAGAAGAAAAAAACAGGTCGGGCACGACGATACTTACAAATGAAATGCCCCCGGAATGGAATACCCGGGATTGACCTGGCAATGCACTCTAAACTATATTAAATACCGAAACCGAATCGCTGTTAAGGGCACACGATGACAAAGCACAAGCGAGGGACTGACCTGAAATCCGCAGCGATGCTTAGGCTCCCCGTTGAGCAGCATCCCAGACGCAGACAGACATGCAGACATGTATATTGTATACAGTGTCGTGTTGAAAAGTCCAGTTCCGACACACGGAACTTCGTATTTGGTCGTAACTTGGTCGTAGGCGTATCAGTACGCCGCCGAATCTGTCCCTTCCTCACTTATAGTAATCCGAGCCAGGCTTCTCTGTTCGCAATCACAATCACAATCACAAACCACCACACATGTATCATCAGTTCCAGGCAAATCACTATTATAACACAGTTTCTGTCCTCTAGCCGTGGCTGTGCAGAGTCGTATCCGGCAGTTCGTTCCGCTCCCGCCAGGCTGCTCGCGCTGAGTGGGGCCGACCAGCACTGGCCAGTACCGCGCCCGAGGGCATGCCCGACCTTGTGTCGCAGGGGCGGCGCCAGGCGTCTGGCCGGGTCAGTCGGCCGCCTGTTCAGAGGCGGACTCAGGCACGCTGTCAGGGGCGGCGCCATGTGTCCAGCTGGTACGGCCGCCCCGATCAAAGGCGGGCCCAGGCACGCTGTCAGGGGCGGCGCCAGGCGTCTGGCCGGGTCGGTCAGCCGCCTGTTCAGAGGCGGGCCCAGGCACGCTGTCAGGGGCGGCGCTAGGCGTCCGGTCGGGGCGACCGCCCCCGATCAAAGGCGGGCCCAGGCACGCTGCCAGGGGCGGCGCTAGGCGTCTGGTCGGGTGCGGCCGCCCCCGAGCAGAGGCGGTCCCAGGCACGCTAATGTCTACTTTCATCGGGTTTTCATCGTATTCGGATTACTGCTGAGTCATCTATGCGTGGACGTTTTATGAGTTAGATTTGGGTGGTCCTCGTTTCGTAGTCAGTTCCATGTTATGCCGTACCTATCCGCCTAGGTAGTATATATCGCATTAGCCACACCGGTGTGTGTGGGCGTCCTTGGCTCTCTCGGTATCGAACTTTGCACCCTGGCGAGGAAAGACTGATTTCGCGTCGCCTGACTGGCGTTCGGCTGTGCTGATTGTGGCTCCGCCCCGCGTCGGGTCTGCACTTTCTGCACTCGTTTGTGGCTGTACCCCACAGTGTTGGCACACCATTCGCTCACACTGATTCCCGAGTTATTTGAATAGTTCTTGACTCACCGCACACAGGTGGATTGTGGCGAGTGTCGGGTTGGTGAATGCCGGATACCGGTGCATTGGATGAAGGAGCAGGGTGTGTCCAATCTGAATTTAGTGCTATCTTTGTCATGAAACTGTATCATTCGTGAGAGACGAAGAGGAAGATGACGCGTTGGTCGCTATGTTTTCTCTACCCCTGATGGTAATCATATTATTTTGTCCTGCACTTCCTGTCTGCCCAATTTAAACGGGCTTATGATCGGTGGTACTGGTGGTAAATTGTCTCTGTTTTTATTAAAGGATCGCTCCATAATGTCACTCGCGACTCGTACCATTTCTCGTTTTGTTTAGCGCCGGCATTACTCGCCGAACACTATTGACGTCCTGTGTCTGGCACATTCTCTTCCTGTGGGCGTCTGTGTGACTGGAGCGGTGGCGGTGTGGGCGTCTGTGTGACCGGGGCGGTGGCGGTGTGGGCGTCTGTGTGACCGGGGCGGTGGCTGTGTGGGCGTCTGTGTGACTGGGGCGGCGTCTGTGTGGGCGTCTGTGTGACCGGGGCGGTGGCTGTGTGGGCGTCTATGTGACTGGGGCGGCGTCTGTGTGGGCGTCTGTGTGACTGGAGCGGTGGCGGTGTGGGCGTCTGTGTGACCGGGGCGGTGGCTGTGTGGGCGTCTATGTGACTGGGGCGGTGGCGGTGTGGGCGTCTGTGTGACCGGGGCGGTGGCGGTGTGGGCTTCTGTCTTGACTGGGGCGGTGGCGGTGTGGGCGTCTGTCTGACCGGGGCGGTGGCTGTGTGGGCGTCTGTCTGACCGGGGCGGTGGCTGTGTGGGCGTCTGTCTTACTGGGGCGGTGGCGGTGTGGGCTTCTGTCTTGACTGGGGCGGTGGCGGTGTGGGCGTCTGTGTGACCGGGGCGGTGGCTGTGTGGGCGTCTGTCTTACTGGGGCGGTGGCGGTGTGGGCTTCTGTCTTGACTGGGGCGGTGGCGGTGTGGGCGTCTGTCTGACCGGGGCGGTGGCTGTGTGGGCGTCTATGTGACTGGGGCGGTGGCGGTGTGGGCTTCTGTCTTGACTGGGGCGGTGGCGGTGTGGGCGTCTGTCTGACCGGGGCGGTGGCTGTGTGGGCGTCTATGTGACTGGAGCGGTGGCGGTGTGGGCGTCTGTGTGACCGGGGCGGTGGCTGTGTGGGCGTCTATGTGACTGGGGCGGTGGCGGTGTGGGCGTCTGTCTGACCGGGGCGGTGGCTGTGTGGGCTTCTGTCTTGACTGGGGCGGTGGCGGTGTGGGCGTCTGTCTGACCGGGGCGGTG
Organism: Chirona hameri; assembly: GCA_036785665.1. Lineage (NCBI taxonomy): Eukaryota > Metazoa > Arthropoda > Thecostraca > Balanomorpha > Balanidae > Chirona > Chirona hameri. Next base: position 25,911 of record JAXIVJ010014961.1, read on the forward strand.
GCTGTGTGGGCGTCTATGTGACTGGGGCGGTGGCGGTGTGGGCGTCTGTCTGACCGGGGCGGTGGCTGTGTGGGCGTCTGTCTTACTGGGGCGGTGGCGGTGTGGGCTTCTGTCTTGACTGGGGCGGTGGCGGTGTGGGCGTCTGTCTGACCGGGGCGGTGGCTGTGTGGGCGTCTGTCTGACTGGGGCGGTGACGGTGTGGGCGTCTGTCTGACTGGGGCGGTGGCGGTGTGGGCGTCTGTCTGACTGGAGCGGTGGCGGTGTGGGCGTCTGTCTGTGTGGGTGTCTGTCTGACTGGGGCGGTGGCGTTGTGGGAGTCTGTCTGACTGGGGCGGTGGCGGTATGAGCGTCTGGCCGTATGGGCGTCTCTCTGACTGGGGTGTCTGAGGCCACTCTGCCGTATCTGCCCGCCGGACTCTCTCCCGCGCGGCAGCGTCTGTCTCGGGCCTGAGAAGACAGCTAATCCGGTCCGTATCAGTCAAAAGGCTGGCTGATACCGCGGTCCCGCCCGACCCGGACAGGTATGGGGTCGCCGGGCCCGGCCGCCGTGCTGATATCGCCCCCAGCCGATATCAGCTGAGTCATCCGACGCGTTCGACTTAAAACACGAGGCCCTGGCTGGCCCTGGCTGGCCCTGGCTGGCGTCCGCTCGGCGTGTGGTGTTTGAACTTTGAACCGACAAACTGTGGCGTTTGGCTAAATAACACCTGACGCAATACCACCTTTTCCTGTTTTAGCGCACGCACCGTGCTAATAGGTATACGCACGTCGCGCGGCTGCTTTATTAATGTATACAGAATGGACAGAAGACCAATGGGATCGTGTTCCTAGTTGCTCCGCAAGACATCACCTTAATAGTCATCCAATCTGTCACCGCAGCTCAAATAGCGGTATAGCGTCGGCACAGCGCGAGGCAGCACATTATGCTACGCCCTTGGAAACTCTGAACATTCTTGCTTCTAGCCAAAACTGTTGTAATCTGTTGTAAAACGACTGTTGTAATGTGTTAGCGCTGTTGTAATCTGACGCCATCTGTCATTTCGTCCGACACATCAATGCTTGCTCAGAACAGATGACCAAATGACCACTCCCGCCTCGTATTACAGATGACCAGATGACCACTCCCGCCTCGTATTACAGATGACCAAATGACCACTCCCGCCTCGTATTACAGATGACCAAATGACCACTCCCGCCTCGTATTTGCGCAGACACGGAGCTGGACGGTTCGCAGGTGGAGGTGACCTGGGCGAAGCCGATCGACAAGTCGCGGCACGACCGGTACAAGATGGCGGCCCACTGCGCGCCCACCGTCTACCCGCCGCCGCACGGCTACGTGGCTGACGCGCCCTTCTACTTGTCGACCGGCCTCGGAAGTCCCGGGTATGTAACACACTCACGCTGTCGACACCGACTGACAACACACGTGGGGCTCGATTGTGCTTTTACCTTTTTTGCAGTTTTATTCTGCTGTTTATAATTGTTTATGTAGAGTTTCAGTGTGAGCTATTCGACTTCTAGTGTTACAGTGATTATTGCTTAGTCACATACTTGCGATTGTGAAAGTCTTCTCTGGTCATCCCACATGAGTAAATGCACTCGGAGACCGGAGTACAGACCATGATATTCCAAACCCCCACAGCCAAAAGTTCCCGCGAACTGCAAACAGCGACTTCTAGCAGCCTCCCCTGACCGTCTTCCGGACTGACACAGTACCTAACCACCCTGCTTTCTGCGCAGGTCGCCAGGGTCGGCCCTGTTCCGCTCCCCGAGCAAACAGCGCGGCCGGGGTGCGGCCGGCGTCAGAGGCAGGGGCTTCATGCCGCCGTCACCGTCCGTCGTGCGCGCCGCCGGTGGACACAGGAAACCAGTCGAGGTCAGTCGTCAGCGAGTGTCGGCTGTGGTGTGTCGATCCTGTGTCATCAAGTGTCGGCTGTGGTGTGTTGATCCTGTGTCATCAGCGAGTGTCGGCTGTGGTGTGTCGTGTGTCATCAGCGGGTGTCGGCTGTGGTGTCGATCCTGTGTCATCAGCGAGTGTCGGCTGTGGTGTGTCGATCCTGTGTCATCCCCAGGGAGTGTCGGCTGTTGTGTGTCGTGTGTCATCAGCGGGTGTCGGCTGTGGTGTGTTGATCCTGTGTCATCAGCGAGTGTCGGCTGTGGTGTGTCGATCCTGTGTCATCAGCGAGTGTCGGCTGTGGTGTGTCGATCCTGTGTCATCCCCAGGGAGTGTCGGCTGTGGTGTGTCGTGTGTCATCAGCGGGTGTCGGCTGTGGTGTGTTGATCCTGTGTCATCAGCGAGTGTCGGCTGTGGTGTGTCGTGTGTCATCAGCGAGTGTCGGCTGTGGTGTGTCGATCCTGTGTCATCAGCGAGTGTCGGCTGTGGTGTGTCGATCCTGTGTCATCCCCAGGGAGTGTCGGCTGTGGTGTGTCGTGTGTCATCAGCGGGTGTCGGCTGTGGTGTGTCGATCCTGTGTCATCAGCGAGTGTCGGCTGTGGTGTGTCGATCCTGTGTCATCGTCAGCGGGTGTCGGCTGTGGGGTGTCGATCCTGTGTCATCATCAGCGGGTGTCAGCTGTGGTGTGTCGATCCTGTGTCATCAGCGGGTGTCGGCTGTGGGGTGTCGATCCTGTGTCATCAGCGGGTGTCGGCTGTGGTGTGTCGATCCTGTGTCATCAGCGGGTGTCAGCTGTGGTGTGTCGATCCTGTGTCATCAGCGGGTGTCGGCTGTGGTGTGTCGATCCTGTGTCATCAGCGGGTGTCGGCTGTGGTGTGTCGATCCTGTGTCATCAGCGAGTGTCGGCTGTGGTGTGTCGATCCTGTGTCATCCCCAGGGAGTGGTGTGTCGATCCTGTGTCATCAGCGAGTGTCGGCTGTGGTGTGTCGATCCTGTGTCATCAGCGGGTGTCGGCTGTGGTGTGTCGATCCTGTGTCAGCGGGTGTCTGCTGTGGTGTGTCGATCCTGTGTCTTCAGCGAGTGTCGGCTGTGGTGTGTCGATCCTGTGTCTTCAGCGAGTGTCGGATGTGGTGTGTCGATCCTGTGTCATCAGCGGGTGTCGGCTGTGGTGTGTCGATCCTGTGTCATCCCCAGGGAGTGGTGTGTCGATCCTGTGTCATCAGCGAGTGTCGGCTGTGGTGTGTCGATCCTGTGTCATCAGCGGGTGTCGGCTGTGGTGTGTCGATCCTGTGTCATCAGCGAGTGTCGGCTGTGGTGTGTCGATCCTGTGTCATCAGCGAGTGTCGGCTGTGGTGTGTCGATCCTGTGTCATCCCCAGGGAGTAGTGTGTCGATCCTGTGTCATCATCAGCGGGTGTCGGCTGTGGTGTGTCGTGTGTCATCAGCGGGTGTCGGCTGTGGTGTGTCGATCCTGTGTCAACATCAGCGGGTGTCAGCTGTGGTGTGTCGATCCTGTGTCATCAGCGGGTGTCGGCTGTGGTGTGTCGATCCTGTGTCATCAGCGGGTGTCGGCTGTGGGGTGTCGATCCTGTGTCATCAGCGGGTGTCGGCTGTGGTGTGTCGATCCTGTGTCATCCCCAGGGAGTGGTGTGTCGATCCTGTGTCATCAGCGGGTGTCGGCTGTGGTGTGTCGTGTGTCATCAGCGGGTGTCGGCTGTGGTGTGTCGATCCTGTGTCATCATCAGCGGGTGTCAGCTGTGGTGTGTCGATCCTGTGTCATCAGCGGGTGTCGGCTGTGGGGTGTCGATCCTGTGTCATCAGCGGGTGTCTGCTGTGGTGTGTCGATCCTGTGTCATCCCCAGGGAGTGGTGTGTCGATCCTGTGTCATCATCAGTGGGTGTCGGCTGTGGTGTGTCGTGTGTCATCAGCGGGTGTCGGCTGTGGTGTGTCGATCCTGTGTCATCATCAGCGGGTGTCAGCTGTGGTGTGTCGATCCTGTGTCATCAGCGGGTGTCGGCTGTGGGGTGTCGATCCTGTGTCATCAGCGGGTGTCGGCTGTGGGGTGTCGATCCTGTGTCATCAGCGAGTGTCGGCTGTGGTGTGTCGATCCTGTGTCATCAGCGAGTGTCGGCTGTGGTGTGTCGATCCTGTGTCATCCCCAGGGAGTAGTGTGTCGATCCTGTGTCAACATCAGCGGGTGTCAGCTGTGGTGTGTCGATCCTGTGTCATCAGCGGGTGTCGGCTGTGGTGTGTCGATCCTGTGTCATCAGCGGGTGTCGGCTGTGGGGTGTCGATCCTGTGTCATCCCCAGGGAGTGGTGTGTCGATCCTGTGTCTTCAGCGGGTGTCGGCTGTGGTGTGTCGTGTGTCATCAGCGGGGTGTCGGCTGTGGTGTGTCGATCCTGTCATCATCAGCGGGGTGTCAGCTGTGGTGTGTCGATCCTGTGTCATCAGCGGGTGTCGGCTGTGGGGTGTCGATCCTGTGTCATCAGCGGGTGTCTGCTGTGGTGTGTCGATCCTGTGTCATCCCCAGGGAGTGGTGTGTCGATCCTGTGTCATCATCAGTGGGTGTCGGCTGTGGTGTGTCGTGTGTCATCAGCGGGTGTCGGCTGTGGTGTGTCGATCCTGTGTCATCATCAGCGGGTGTCAGCTGTGGTGTGTCGATCCTGTGTCATCAGCGGGTGTCGGCTGTGGGGTGTCGATCCTGTGTCATCAGCGGGTGTCGGCTGTGGGGTGTCGATCCTGTGTCATCAGCGGGTGTCGGCTGTGGTGTGTCGATCCTGTGTCATCAGCGGGTGTCAGCTGTGGTGTGTCGATCCTGTGTCATCAGCGGGTGTCGGCTGTGGTGTGTCGATCCTGTGTCATCAGCGGGTGTCGGCTGTGGTGTGTCGATCCTGTGTCATCAGCGGGTGTCGGCTGTGGTGTGTCGATCCTGTGTCCCTGGGTGTCGATCCTGTGTCATCGTCAGCGGGGTGTCGGCTGTGGTGTGTCGATCCTGGGTCAGCTGCTGACCGGAGCCGGTGTCTGCCTGCCCTGCGTAGACACTCAGTCTGTGTTGTCAGAGCCGTCCGCAGCTGAACGAAGGCCATCCATTGGACGCGTATCCTGTGCGTGCGCTGAACGAAGGCCATCCATTGGACGCGTATCCTGTGCGTGCGCTGAACGAAGGCCATCCATTGGACGCGTATCCTGTGCGTGCGCTGAACGAAGGCCATCCATTGGACGCGTATCCTGTGCGTGCGCTGAACGAAGGCCATCCATTGGGCGCGTATCCTGTGCGTGCGCTGAACGAAGGCCATCCATTGGACGCGTATCCTGTGCGTGCGCTGAACGAAGGCCATCCATTGGGCGCGTATCCTGTGCGTGTGACCACATTTGCAGGCCGCTGGACTAGCTTACTGTGCCATGGTTTTGGTAAGGTGCGTTCTTGAATGGCAAGAGCGATGCGCATTGCCATGATGCTCTGTTCAACATCAGTTGATACAGATGACTACAGCTGCTTCGACATGCGCCCACGTGGCTGACTAGACAACCCCAGCCACGTTTGCCCCTGAAACTATCAGCACCATGTGTTCGGCGTGTCGGCGGGAAGCCTGATCGTACCTGGCCGACACCACCCCGCCGACCACCGTCTGCCTTTTGACCACCTCCGGTTAACGCTGCCGCCGGCCGCCGGTTTCAGATGCGGGCGCTGCTCGACTTCGCTCCCGAAATGGAGCTCGTGCTCACTAACCCGTGCACCCTGAAACCAATGAAGAACGCCGCGCAGGTAGTCAGCCTCTCTCTCTCTCTCTCTCTCTCTCTCTCTCTCTCTCTCTCTCTCTCTCTCTCTCTCTCTCTCTCTCTCTCTCTCTCTCTCTCTCTCTCTTCTCTCTCTCTCTCTCTCTCTCTCTCTCTCTCTCTCTCTCCTCTCCTCTCTCTCTCTCTCTCTCTCTCTCTCTCTCTCTCTCTCTCTCTCTCTCTCTCTCTCTCTCTCTCTCTCTCTCTCTCTCTCTCTCTCCTCTCTCTCTCTCTCTCTCTCTCTCTCTCTCTCTCTCTCTCTCTCTCTCTCTCTCTCTCTCTCTCTCTCTCTCTCTCTCTCTCTCCCTCTCTCCCGCGGGGCGATATCCTGTTTCTGTGTGACTTGCTGACTCTGTGGTGTGTGGCGTCTGCGTGCTCTGGTTCGTAGTTCATGGTGCCGGGTTTGGATGCTGTTTTGTCGGTGCTGTCACGGCTCCAGCTACTCAGGTTGTCCGTCAGGCTGCTACACCCGGCGGTTCAGCGGCTGGGTTGTTTCAGCTGCAATCTCCGCTTCGCTTCTGCCCGGCTTCGTTTCTGCCTCGCCACCGCCGTTGTTTCTGGAGTCTCGCCGTTCGTTGGCTGTTTCTCTGGGTCGCTTGTGGCGCTGCTAAGTGTGTGCCGTGCTCCGTGTCGTTTGTGTCGTGTCAGCAGTGGCATCCTCGGGAGCGAGGGCATCAGACAGCCTAAGAGTGGCCTGACCAATGACCATGTCATCTACCGCTTGCCCTGCCGGCAGCGGCAGTGACTGCCTCACCTCTCAGCTTGCGGCGGTCGGTCAGACCTTCACCGTCGCCAACGGCACCGTAGTCTCAGTAGTCGCCTCTCACTACGTTTCTTACCAGGACGAAGCGCTCATGTCTCTCGACATTGTAAGTCTCAATTGTCTGCTGTATGCGTTCTCCGTGCTCATCCCTTAGTGTGTCCCTTTCCCTCGGCTGCTCATCCCTTAGTGTGTCCCTTTCTCTCGGCTGATCATCCCTTAGTGTGTCCCTTTCTCGGCTGCTCATCCCTTAGTGTATCCCTTTCCTTCGGCTGCTCATCCTTAGTGTGTCCCTTTCTCTCGGCTGCTCATCCCTTAGTGTATCCCTTTCCCTCGGCTGCTCATCCCTTAGTGTGTCCCTTTCTCTCGGCTGCTCATCCCTTAGTGTGTCCCTTTCTCTCGGCTGCTCATCCCTTAGTGTGTCCCTTTCTCTCGGCTGCTCATCCCTTAGTGTGTCCTTCTCTCGCTGCTCATCTCTTAGTGTGTCCCTTTCTCTCGGCTGCTCATCCCTTAGTGTGTCCCTTTCTCTCGGCTGCTCATCCCTTAGTGTGTCCCTTTCCCTCGGCTGCTCATCCCTTAGTGTGTCCCTTTCTCTCGGCTGCGTTCAGA
>JAXIVJ010014962.1:0-32944 GCA_036785665.1 Chirona hameri
CTTCTGCTTTTCGCCGCTGGAGGCGCCACCAGCGCGGAGCCGACCGGCTTCAGCGCCACCTACCAGTTTGTAGAAAAGTAGGCACTGCAGTGACCAGGTGACGGCTGAGAGGGTTGTGCTGGTCAAATATGGCTCAGAATATGTACTTAAACAAGGTTTGCCATAAATGGATTATTGGGTGCGATGTCTCGAATACTGGGTGCGAATGTGCGATGTCGAAATACCTTTTCTAGTCGAAAACCTTTATTTTTTACTCAAAGCCAAATTGAGTTTATCAATTATATTTCGATAAAAAAGAAGTGGATATAGCCCCTTAAATGTCCCCTTTCAGCCTCGCAAAAAAGTATAGGTGGTACTGCGAACGTCACCCATGCGTATCTCCGAACTGGTTAAAGACATCGAGGTGCGGTCAACGCCAGTGGATTGGATAGGTGATTTTTGAGCAAGAAATATTCGTATGACTTTGTTACTCGAGGTCAAGGTCAAGGTCAATGTCATAATTTAGGTCAAACTCGTAAATAATTTCCGTCTTCTATACTACGGGATTTTTGTGATAATTTCCGGGGTATTGCACCAAGTTTAGACAAGGACAATCGAGAAGGCCATTTTGGGATGCGCCAAAACTATCTAGGGGGGGGGGGGGTGGAAAAAAGTCGACAATTTCCAAACTTGATCGGAAGTCACTTTGTCACCCTTTGGTCGTTCGATCTGGTTGCTCAGTACTGATTATTTGATCATGAAACACATTTTCAAGCGCATCTCATTGTATTTTGAGCGTCAGTGGTGCGATAACATATCATATGCTCACTTCTTCCCCCTGGCATTTTGCATGAATGGAACCATACACACATGTGAACAGAACCGTACGATACAGGCTCGCAGCCATACTACCTCGTGTTCACATGTCTGAATTATAAAACACCTCGAAGTACATGAGTGGCTGTATACCATCACACCGATAGAGAACAGAGTTACTTTTTACACTGTTAATATTCCCTCCAAGATGCGTTTATCACCTAATGTGGACTGTTTTGCCGGGTCCACGTGACAAACTGTCAGTTGCATTCCATCCACTGGAACAAAACGGTGAAACTGCTGGGTGCCTTTAATTGTTTTGGCAGCGGAGAAACGTGCAGCTAGCCCCGCTGCAGTTTTCTTGACCTCTCCCTTCTGCAACAAACAAAACTGGATGGTGGTTTCTAATTTATCTGTCAGAAACGTAAAAATTGTCTGTGCCGACATAATTTGGTCAGTATATACGGACGCCCGAGACTCTGTCGCCGCCGCTCTTTTCAGCATGCCACCAATGCCATCGCTTCCCGGACCAAAGTTTGTGTAAACATAAGGTTCGTAACGAAAAAAGTTCGTAAGCAAGGTTCGTATGCCGAGGGTTCGTATCGGATAAAGTTCGTGATAAAGTTCGTAACGGCTAAAGTTCGTAACGGAAAAGGTTCGTATCGGATAAAGTTCGTATTCAAAAAGTTCGTAACGGATAAAGTTCGTATGCAAAAGGTTCGTATGCTGAAGTTTGTAAAGGAAAAAGTTTGTAAGCAAAGGTTCGTATGCAAAGGTTCGTATCGGATAAGGTTCCGAACCTTTGCTTGCGAACTTTTTCCGTTACGAACATTATGTTTACGAACTTTTGTCCGGTTTCCCGTTACCCTTCCGAACGGACAGAGATGGAGAGACACCGTGAACAGGAACGATTTTTTTTTAATACGAACTTTTTCCGATACGAACCTATTGTCCTTATCAACAGGCAGCAGAACCTATTGTCCTTATCACAGGCAACACGTTACTGTTTACGGTGTCTCTCTATCTCTCTCCGTTCGGAAGGGTAACGGTAACCGTACAAAAGTTCGTAAACATAAGGTTCGTAACGGAAAGGTTCGTAAGCAAAGGTTCGGAACCTTATCCGATACGAACCTTTGCTTACGAACTTTTCCCATTACGAACTTTTTCCTTTACGAACTTCAGCATACGAACCCTTACATACGAACTTTATCCGTTACGAACTTTTAATACGAACCTTTTCCATTACGAACTTTAGCCGTTACGAACTTTATCCCATATGAACCTTATCCGATACGAACCTTTGCATACGAACCTTGCTTACGAACTTTTCATACGAACTTTTTCCGTTACGACTTCAGCATACGAACCTTTTGCATACGAACTTTATCCGTTACGAAACTTTTGAATACGAACTTTATCCGATACGAACCTTTTCCATTACGAACTTAGCCGTTACGAACCTTATCCCATACGAACCTTGCATACGAACCTTTGCTTACGAACTTTTTCCGTTACGAACCTTATGTTTACGAACTTTTGTCCGGTTACCAATGCCATCACATGCACTCTTGCACGGATGTGGCGAAGAAGTGCCATTCGCATGTGATTCAAGTCCGCAGAGTGATGTGCGATGTGAATTAAATTATACTTGTTTATGTATTGAGCTGCGCCAGCCGTCAGAAAAACAGCGAATTTTGCTCAGACCCGGTATCAGTTTCTGTACTTAGGAATGAGGCGTCCAAAAAAAAATCGTGCACCATGCTGGCTGGCGTCTAAGACTTTCCAGGAAATCCTCACGCGACTCAACCATGTCTACTAGCGTGCAGCGATCGTACTAAACTCAGTGTTTAAAGCGTATTTCGGTCTCAAATCGCCCTCGTCATTCAAATCGTTTGTGCATGCCGGCATTTTGTCCTCTAGGATTACGTTCAGAAACTGGAAAACTTCTCCCTGGGACAGTCGGTTCTGTTTCGCTTCTGGTTCTGTTCACATGTGTGCATGGTTCCATTCATGCAAAATGCCAGGGGGAAGAAGTGAGTATATGATGTTGGCACAGTGATGCTCAAAATGCAATGAGATGCAGCTTGCAAATGTGTTTCATGATCAAAGAATCCAGTACTGAGCAACCAGATCGATCGACCAAAGGGTGGCAAAGTGACTTCCGATCAAGTTTGGAAATTGTCAACCTTTTTGCATCCCCCCCCCCCCCCCCCAGATAGTTTAAGCGCATCCCAAAATGGCCTTCTCGATTTGTCCTTGTCTAACTCGGTGCAATACCCCGAAATACTCACAAAAATTCCGTACGTACAGCAAACGGAGATTATTTACAAGTTTGACCTAGAACGTGGAAGCGCCACCTACACGGGTTTTGCGAGGCTGAAAGGGGCATTTAAAAGGCTATATCCACTTCTTTTTTTCTCGATCGAAAGGTAATTGATAAAACTCAATCTGGCTTTGAGTAAAACAATACAGGTTTCGACTGGGAAAATGCCACGTAAGAAAAGGTCACAAGGTCACAGAATCCAAAATCAAAAATCCAAAATTGTGAGATAGCCAAAAGTTTTACGCATCATTGCGAGATCAGTGATATATCGCTTTTAAGGTTTCGCGTCGTCTCACTACAAGTTATGATCCATCAAAGACAGGTCTGCAGCGTGACCCTCTCGACATTTCCGGTGGCTAAACTCGGTGACCGTTGCTCGGCGAGACCAAAATACTTGCACAGTCGTCTTCAGGGCCTAAGACTACCCTATAGACCCAATCTTATATGTTTTTGAAATATGAGGGGTAAGGCACTGGTCGATCTGTCCTGGAACGCCACAACTTCTGGTTGAAATATTTTCAGATCTGACCTGAGCTTCAACATTCTGAGCCCAGGCCCGTCCAGAGCCCGATGATTTCCTTAAAGTTGAGGCCCAGGCCAGCCCAGACCCGGCTCTTGGCCATAGGCCGGCCTATGGCCCATATGGCCGGGCTATGGCCCATAGGGCCGGCCCAGCCGTGACGAACCCTGGTCCAGTGCAACTTACGTGACACACGCATTATTGATTACAACACATGCAAAGAAGTTGGTCTGTTGTACATATTATTGTAATTTGTACATCAATAGACCATATTTTGTTTCAGATTACGGAATAACTACCGGTCTGCAGCTGCCAACAAGCTCGTGTGCCTTCGAGTTCCGAAGTAGCATAGTCAGAGAGGGAAGTTTCAGAACACCAAACGCCCCGAGCTACTACCCTGGCGACACCAACTGTCACTTCCAGTTCCTCGGCGGTATCAACGAAACTGTGCTCATTCAGTTCAGATATTTTGACGTCGAGGGAATCTACCCGTGAGTGTATTAATAAGTTATGAACGAGATGCCTAATATGGGGATATTTTGGTGTTTAACTTCGAGAAGTGCACACCATGCGGTTCATACACTACTTTCAAAAGGCATGTCTATACAATGAAATAAAGAAAGCCAATCGAAGAATTTTACAAATATTGTCGGCTGAAATAAGACAGTGGTAGGGATGGACACATCCCTGAAAACGTATTTCCAGCTGAAAAGTTGTATCATTCGCGGCCATTTTGCTTCACAGTTGCCGTCTGAGCTCGGCCTCTGATTATGTGGAGGTCAGCCCGGGTCAGGGGAACGGTCCACCCGAACGGTACTGCGGTGACACCGCCCCCGCCAACCCCTCATCTCTGACGGACCCCAGCTCAGGTGAGGTCACAGGGGTCACAGAGGTCACAGAGGTCACAGGAGTCACAGAGGTCACAGGGCGGTACTAGTGAATGACACCGCCCCCGCCAACCCCCTCATCTCTGACGACCCGGGCCAGCTCAGGTGACGTCGCAGGGTAGGTACTACATAGTTGCATCGCCCCTCTGTGCACACCCGGACGACAATCCTGCGAGTGTCGATAGCAATCCTGACATGCCTACACCTCTACTTGTGAGCCACTAACAAAGGTTTGCTGCATGATGAGTTTGCTTACGTCGTCGAGTCAATGCATCACAAATGTATACGCCGTTTAAAGGCGAACGAACTCCAACAATTTGGAAAGCGTTTAGTTTTGAGAGCCGACAACAGCTCACAGGGCATGAACCTGCGGATCTAACTGGTTGAAAAGTTGCAGCTCTACCTCTAACCATTGCCCTATCCATCTAACCCCAGCTCCTCGTCCGCCAGGCTGACGTTCCACTCTAACGGCCGCTTTGACGCCACCGGCTTCGAGGCCCGCTTCAGGTTCGTGTCCCGGCCAGGGGGCGCAGCCGTGGCGCCTGCAGCCTCGACAGGCGCCGCTGAGCTCCGCCTACCGCTCACCGCCTGCCGCCTGCTGCTGGCCGCCTGCTTACTCAGGCTGAGCAATGTGCCAGCCCCCGGCTGAGGCGCCGCCTGCTGCTGGCCGCCTTGTGTACTCAGGCTGAGCAATGTGCCCAGCCCGGCTGAGGCGCCGCCTGCCGCCTGCTGCTGGCAGCCGGCGTCCTCAGGCTGAACAGCGTACCCGGTCCCGGCTGAGGCGCCGCCTGTGTTCTCAGCCTGACCAGTGAGCTCCGCCCTCTGCTGGCAGCCTGAGCCCGCAGCCTGACCAGTGAGCTCCGCCCTCTGCTGGCGGCCGGAGTCCGCAGGCTGACCAGTGAGCTGCTCTCTCTGCTGGCGGCCGGAGTCCGCAGCCTGACCAGTGAGCTTCGCCCTCTGCTGGCGGCCTGAGTCCGCAGGCTGACCAGTGAGCCCCGCCCTCTGATGGCGGCCTGAGTCCGCAGGCTGACCAGTGAGCTTCTCCCGCCTGTCGTCTGTGGTCCTCAGTGTATCTCTGTACCCGGTCTCGACTGTGGTGACGCAGTAAGACCAGTGAAAACAGGACCAAACTGGGGAAACAGTTGCAGAGTCAAGCTCGATTCATTGACGACTCGCCTCCTCCGACTCGTGTCCTTAGGGAGCGGAAGGCGGGCAGTGCTGTACACTGAATGAGTAATGCAGATGTAGCGGCAGTGCTTAAGCTTAGTCAAGTGTGATAGCTGTGAAATATGCGATCTCGATAGCTCTCTGCAATGTGTGATGTTGTGCTTGCAAGTGTGTGCTTCCGTGTGGATGATTTTTTTTTTGATTTTTTACTGTGTGGATATTTTCTGTGCAGCCCAATACGGTCTCGTGTCTTATTCTGTAAATGTTGTCGTATGAGAGGTGAAGAACTAGTCAAGAGGCAACTTGAACGATCATGTCAAGAACTGCTGGCCCTGTGTGCAATATATGTGTTGAGCAACACTAACGCACAAGGTGCGAACACCCAATACAGGAAACGCCGTGTTCACCATCTGCCAGTGCTACCATCTCACTCGGTCACTCCATCACGCAGTAAAGACGCATAGTATCGAGTTTATATTTCAGCGAACGTCCAGTCGCCTGGCGCCGGCACCACGGCGGCGCACTCGGACGACTCGGCACGCCAACACGAACAAGCCGAAATCGATTAGATTACTGTCGTTTATTTTACAGTCGGACGACGCAAAATAAACTTTACTCTCTCGGGGAATATGACTGAGACTGCCGACCAATCACTCACCACTAGTGCGGGCCGGTCGATACATAACAGCCTCACGACCTAGCGGCCGCCCGCCATCATAACAGGCGGGTCACTCTCGGCGGCCGTCCGGGGGAGCGCAGAACACCCCTGGACGGACCGATGCGCCGGCTCGCGCCGCTCCCCGAAAACGTGTTAAGGAATACTTCCAACAGCGCGGCGTGTGTTAGGAACGGGTAACACCGCTGCTGGCAGCCTAATACAGAGTGTGTATACACGCGCGCGCGCTTAGAGTGATACAGCTAAAACAGGCAGCCGACGCGCTCTGGCCGACCGGTCTCACACGCATACTCGTATTAGTAGCCCCGAGTCTCTGGGTCGGGCCGGGCGGGCCGCGCCGCTCAGCGTCAGCGCCGTCAGTGGAGACGGCCAGACGAATGCACGGGCCCGCCGCCCGCCACGCCGCCAGTCTGGCTCTCTGTCTCTGTCTGTCTGTCCAGTCATATCACTATTGCCACGGCCGGCCGACCGGTCACAGCGAGAACGTCTCACACGCAGCGGCTCTCTCTCTCTCTCTCTCTCTCTCTCTCTCTCTCTCTCTCTCTCTCTCTCTCACGCACACGTACACACGCGCACACGTACACACGCACACACGCACACACGCACACACGCACACACGCACACACGCACACACGCACCACTCACACCGCCTACATCTGCAGCAGACCTGAAAAAAGACGAGGAGTCAGAGAGCTTAATGCTTATCCAGTTACGTCTGAATCAAGTAGGCTACCAAAGGTGCTGCATACACATTTTTTCGAGGTTTGAGTCTGCGCTGGCCCAAAGAGCGCCAGCGCTGTACCAGCCATACCGGCTATGCTCCCCCAAATTGATGCAACAAACGAAATTTGCGACCAGTCGCGAAATTTATAACACCACGCACACAACTCAACCTTCCGCTTTCTACCATGGAATAACAAGTTTGCGCAATCACACAGCAGGCTCCCGGCAGGTTCCCCGGGTGCTGTTCCCCCTACTCTGTCGGTTTCCCCTTCTCTGTGAGACAGGTGACGTTCACTGACTGGTGATCTGCTGCGCGGGCCGGCACTCGGCCGCCGTCAGGGGAGGTGACGTCAGCATCGTCTCCAGCGACGGCGTCGGCGTCGACACGTTCGAGTTCAAAGAGTCCGCGTCGTTGCTGACCGTCGATGTCGACTTTAGGCTGAGCGGGTCCAGTGACGAGAGACTGGACCTGTGTCACAAGGAGGACATCCGTCAGTGTTACGGACCAAAGGCACGGGTCAGTGACACAGACCAGCGGCGCAGACCAAAGGCACGGGTCAGTGACACAGACCAGCGGCGCAGACCAGCAGTACAGACCAGCGGCACAGTCCAGCGGCACAGTCCAGCGGCGCAGACCAGCGGCACAGACCAGCGGCACAGACCAGCGGCACAGACCAGCGGCGCAGACCAAAGGCACGGGTCAGTGACACAGACCAGCGGCGCAGACCAGCGGCACATACCAGCGGCGCAGACCAGCGGTAAAAAACAGCGGTAAAGACCAGCGGCACAGACCAGCGGTAAAGACCAGCGGCGCAGACCAGCGGCGCAGACCAGCGGCACAGACCAGCGGCACAGACCAGCGGCACAGACCAGCGACACAGACCAGCGGCGCAGACCAGCGACACAGACCAGCGGCACAGACCAAAGGCGCAGACCAGCGACACGGACCAGCGGCACAGACCAGTGGCGCAGACCAGCGGCGCAGAACAGCGGCACAGACCAGTGACACAGACCAGCGGCGCAGACCAGCGGTGCAGACCAGCGGCACAGACCAAAGGCACGGGTCAGCGGCGCAGACCAGCGGCACGGGTCAGTGACACAGACCAGCGGCGCAGACCAGCGGCACATACCAGCGGCGCAGACCAGCGGCACAGACCAGCGGTACAGACCAGTGATCAAGCGACATAGCCAAGCGGTACAGACCAGCTCACAGTCACAGACCAGGGACCACAGACCTGTGCCGTCGCATAGTGCACAGTCCAGCGGCACAGTCCAGCGGCACAAAAAAAAATCACAGCACTACGTGAACTTTGAACCTAATTTGATGTCCATAAAAATATATGCTGAACCGTGAACGGGATAGGTCTGCTGCGGTCTTCTGCGGTCTGTAGCTGCGCCATGTCTGCTGCGACAGCAGACATGGCGCAGCTACAGACCGCAGAAGACCGCAGCAGACCTATCCCGTTCACGGTTCAGCATATATTTTTATGGACATCAAATTGGGTTCAAAGTTCACGTAGTGCTGTGATTTTTTTTTGTCCGCACAGATCACACAGACAGTCCATGAAGCTTGTTTTAGGTCACAGAGCAGTTCTTTCTCTTGAAATATTTGATATCTTTAAAGAAAGATATTCCAGATAAAACATATATTTACTTTAATGATTATAAGGCTAAGCTGTGTCTGAAATTTATGATTAACAAAATATTATAGTGACGAGTATCACACATTAACGGCGCCATTGATACAAAACAAGGAACTTCGTAGCCGGACTTCTTGACCACTACGTTGAAGTTTGACATTTTGGGTGCAGTAAAAAAAAAATCCATGAAAAAAAATAAAGTTGTAACGCAATCGTTGGCAAAAAGCACAGGAAGGAATAACGTATAACTTTGCGTGAAGTTATATAGCCTCATTCTCATGCAATATCAATATCGTGTAAAGGACTGAACGCAATTTGATGACCAGCGGAATATATGCATCCAAGAGCTTTATCAGAGGCCATGGGCATTGGGCATGGGCGGATCCAGGGAGACCCGGGATGGGGGCAAAGGGTCATGCCCATTGGCGGATCCAGAACGGTGGTTAGGGGGGGGGGGGGGGGGCACGGGTGCTTTTTTTGTGGGGGGGAGCAAATTCCAAAAAGTCTCATACAATTCTGAAAACTCATCGGATTTCGCTTGCTTATTGCATTGATAGGTGATTTAAAACAAACTTTCCTTAGTAAAAGTTGCTTAAATTTGGTTTTATATCAGGAAATGTGTCAATTTTGGTCCTATTTCAGGCGTTTTTTTTGGGGGGGGGGGGAATGGCCGCTATGCTCCCTCCCTGGATCCGCTAGTGGTCATGCCCCCCCCCCTAAACCGCCTGAAATCGGCGCAAAATTGACACATTTGACATTTCCTGATATAGAAAACAATCTAAGAAACTTTTACAAAGGATTTTTTGTTTTGCTCTAAATGCATAAGCATGCGAAATCCGATGAGTCTTCATAATTGTGTGATCGTACTTTTGGGGCTTTGCCCTCCCCCCCCCCCACACCTGTTCTAGATCCACCTTTGGGCATGGGAGGGTTAAATTAGACTTCCAGTTTGTCCGTGACACAGTTCCATGAACAGTTTTTCCATTTCTCCTGACAAATTGTTCCATTTCTCCCGAAAAAAATAGTTCCATTTCTTCTATAATTATTCATATTTAAATCTCACCTTAGAAACACCTCATATTAGTTTGTGAGAGTGGTTGGGTCTGAGCTACACAATCTGTTGTTTACATCACCAATTTGTGATAGTGACAATATCGGAAGTGATAGAATCGGCTCGATGAGATCAAACTTTTCTTTAAGTAAATGCTGACATTATTCTTATCATGGATCTTCAATCCAAAATATTTATTAAGTCAAAATTCGGTGATCAGCATGTCTGATTTGCCAATGTTCAACTAATTTAAATCGCGACCAATGCGATTCAGAAAACGACTCGGAAATCAGCACACTTGAACCCAATTTGTTGTCCAGAAAAATATAAGCTCCCGTCCCACATCCCAGGCGACATCGTCCGCCCCCAGTATAACACCTCCATGAGTGGGAACATCCGGCTACCAGCGTCTTAGACGTAACACAATATCCTAAACACACAAAGAAGCACCACAACACGACTGCCCTGCCTCCCTCCACACCGGCGGCGCGGTACTGACCCGAACTCGCCTCTGGATGAGTAACTGAGCGGTACTGACCCGAACTCGCCTCTGGATGAGTAACTGAGCGGTACTGACCCGAACTCGCCTCTGGATGAGTAACTGAGCGGTACTGACCCGAACTCGCCTCTGGATGAGTAACTGAGCGGTACTGACCCGAACTCGCCTCTGGATGAGTAACTGAGCGGTATTGACCCGAACTCGCCTCTGGATGAGTAACTGAGCGGTACTGACCCGAACTCGCCGCTGGATGAGTAACTGAGCGGTACTGACCCGAACTCGCCTCTGGATGAGTAACTGAGCGGTACTGACCCGAACTCGCCGCTGGATGAGTAACTGAGCGGTACTGACCCGAACTCGCCTCTGGATGAGTAACTGAGCGGTACTGACCCGAACTCGCCTCTGGATGAGTAACTGAGCGGTACTGACCCGAACTCGCCTCTGGATGAGTAACTGAGCGGTACTGACCCGAACTCGCCTCTGGATGAGTAACTGAGCGGTACTGACCCGAACTCGCCTCTGGATGAGTAACTGAGAGGTACTGACCCGAACTCGCCTCTGGATGAGTAACTGAGCGGTACTGACCCGAACTCGCCGCTGGTGACACCGCTGTCGGCGCGGCCCGCCGGCTCGTCGGCCGCACTGGGGCTGGGCGAGTCGGCCGCCGGCTGGCCGTTGGTGTTGGTGTTGGTGTTGGTGCCGTTCGCGTGCACAGGACTGGCCGGCAGCGGACTCGAGTCGGTCGACATGGGCTCCGACTGGTCCGCCGCGGGGGTCACCGCCGGCGCCGGCGCCGGGGCGGGGGCGGGGGCGACCATGCTGATGACGCCGCTCAGGTCGGACACAGAGGCGCTCAGGTCGGACACAGAGGCGGACAGGTCGGCCGGCGGCGGCTGCTGCAGCTGGGCCGCGTTCATGGCGTTTAGGTCCATCACTGACACGGTGCGGTCGACAACCGGCGCCGCCGCCTGGTGCGCCGCGTTTATGGCGTTCAGGTCCGTCACGGAGGTCGTCTGCCGGAGGGAGAAGTGGGAGGTGAGACGACCCGCACAGCCGCAGCAGGGGCAGCCAGCAGATGACGACCGGCTGCCTCCCGGTTCTGCCACCAGAGAATACACACATCCGGGCGTGATGTCTCACCTGATTGATGCTAGGAAGACATTGCAGCAACAGATGAATTCAGGCCGGAACAGCAATATAAAATAAGACAAACACCATGACTGAACAAAATGTGTTCAAGACGACAATACTGACGAATCTTCAGATGTATAGTTACGCTGCGACCCCAGGCTAGCTCCGCTTTACGCTCCACCCTCTCATGCTGCTGCTGGGATTACACGTTAAGTTTGATTATCGGTAGCCGGAAGCATGCCACACCTCTGGAGACAACTTGCATACCACACGACACACACGGAGCAAGCCCACCCGATACTGCCAGTAACCGTGCTGGGACTGGTTATACAACCAAGTTACGCCCAAAACCCAGGGTACAGTCCATCACAAGAATAATCATGGAGACACTATCCACGGCCCAAAGCCCCAACGCTGATCGAACTCGACACTGGCCAATCATGGCTATGCGTGGGGATTTATAAGCATTGAACCACTCCGATCCGTCGCCGCTGAGAATGACATGGAATCCCGAATGGAACCTGGAACCTGGATGAATGGAACCTGGAATCCCGCTCAAGATAAACTCGTTCGTCACTGACTCGAAGAGTCCCACTAGCTAGGCAGGGCTAACAACGCCATCCACAGGAATATGTGCGACTGCGATGTCTGAAGGGTCACTGCAAACGTCAAACATGCTCGCGAACACCGGAGCAGCCCGGTGTACACTGTACATGGTGTATACAATGAGCGATATACAACAACAGTGAGTAGATTAAGAGAGCGACCCGGTGAGTTCCAAATGCGATACTGATCAGATTCGGACCTCTGCAGGAGCATCGAGCGTTTCCCAGAAGTGAAAGCAGCCGCATTGATGGCGCTCCAACAGGATTATTTGAAAGACCATCAAGGTCTTTGCTTTGTGAGTTTTCATGTATTTATGAGATGCAAAATGCATTTGAATTATTGATGCAGACGACAAACTTTATGGAAGACCAATTATCTTTATTTAATAATTTATGCAGACGACAAACTTCAAACAAGAGGATCAGTCTTATATATTTTAATTACCGATGCATACATCAAACTTCAGGAAAAACAGGATAAGCCATTTAGGAAATCAAAAGGGAAATTAATGGCCACTGAAGAAAATACAGTCCAGTGAGCTGAGCTGTAGGGTCCAGCCTTCTTCAAGCAACTACCAAGGATATACGCACAGACACACGCATGCCCCTATGAACTGTGGGTAGGACTGGTCACCGGCGCGGCGGCGGTCAGCCGGCGGCCGCGGGGAGCGCGCCCGTGTCTGAGCTGTGTCCTGTGACAGCACGAGACCCCACACCCGGCACAGCAGAGAGCAGACATACCTGCTCCAGCTCCCCGGGCTCATCGGTCTGTCGGAGCGGCGCCCGGTCAGTCCACGGAGAGCGGGGCCGAGCCCATCGCCAGCTCACACTGATCACTCATTTCAGCGTTCACAATTTAACACCGCGCCGAACGAGTACCAGGTATATTTACTTTTTACTTCTACAGCGAAACTTGGATCCGACAATCCGTGCCGTATCACGACACATAACATATCTAAATCCAGAGGCAAGGAAGCGGTTCCGGCATCATCAACCGATCACCGCCACCAGTCCACGGACGTCCCACATCTACCCAGACAAGTGAGACCACCGAACTGGGTACCAATCCACCCCATGCGCCTCCCATGGCCCCGCCGCCGTCCACGCCTCCCTCCCAGCCAGGTGCCTAGGTCGGCGTGGAGTCTGGCCCGCCTCGGTCCATACCTTGGTAGGCGTGGTGCCACCGCGCGTCCGGCTCATGATCTCGGCCACCCTGGAGCGTCGCTTCTTGCGCTCGGCCTCCTCGCGCTCGAGCTTCTCGGCGGCGGCGATGCGGGCCTGCTCCGCCTCCTCCCGAGCCCGCGCCTCGTCCACCTCCCTCTGCAGGCGCTGCTGCTCCTCCTCGACCAGGCGCTGGGCCTCCTCCTGCCGCTCCTGCTCAGCCAGCTGTGGGACACGGCGGAGGTGTCAGACGGCGCCGGGGGCGGGCAGGGCGCCGGGGACGGGCAGGGCGCCGGCGGCGGGCAGGGCGTCAGGCGAGGCACATCCGACAGCTGGGCAGACCTGATGATTGGGGGCTTACGGGCGCCACAGCTCCTCGGTTATTTGGCGAGAGCTGGTTATAGAGGGGACAGACAGCGTCCGCTGGTAGGGACGGGTCAGACGAGCAACTCAAATCATCAGGTGATATGATAGGAGACAACTACGAAAGGTCTGTATAATGTAACGTAAGACATGCAGGGAAGGGAACGATCCATCTGTGAAGTACACTTCTGACATCTCGAACATAATGCACTCAGCCCGTAACTGAACTAGAATAATTGTTCACACCGAGCTATCAAGGCTCGGTGTGATCCATCGCCCCCGACTAACCTCGATTGCGCGCTGCAGCCGCTCCTGCTCGGCCTTTTTGCCCTCCTCCATGAGCCGCATCATCTCCTGCTCCTCCTGCCTGGCGCGCTCCTCCTCCTGCTCGAGCCGTTCCTGCTCCAGCCGCTCCTCCTCCTCGCACCTCAGCCGCTCCAGCTCCGCCTGCCGCTCGGCCTCCTCCCGGGCCTTCCGACGCTTCTCAGCCAGAGCAGCCTTGGCCTCAGCCTCGCTGCTGTAGCCTGCCCGCCTGCCGCCGGCCGCGCCCTCTGCCAGACACACGGAGAGACGAGGTCAAGTGGGCAGCATAAGATGGCCACGGGAAGATGCTGAGTCCAGTTAAAGCAATCGATATCTTTTTGTCTCACATTTTCTGTACCAAATTTCGAACAATGGCAAATCAGAGAACTGTTAATAAAAATCTAATTTTGCTATTCTGTATTGAAAGAGCACATTTTATCAACAAAAATGGTACCACACTTGCTATTCTATAAGCCTTGAACAAGGCCGTCAAATAGCAGGAGCTTCGCCCAAAGCAAACAAAAGTTGGCATTCAAGGAACCCGATGCAAAAGCTCGTTTAGGCGTACAGCCTCCAGCCTCCATCAAGATGGCAGCCCGCCCCGATTTAGCACTGAGCCAGCCCGTAGTCTGCTCTGGCACCCACCTGGCGTCTCCTGTGCCGACTCCGATGCCGGCGGCGGCGGGGAGACCGACTTCTTAGCCGGCGTCACCGCAGCTGCCTTCTTGGATGGCGGCGGCGACACCGACTTCTTGGCGGCCGCTGGCGCCGACGCTGGTGCCGGTGTGGCGGCCGCCTCCGGCGTCGGCGGGGTGACCGTAGTCGCCGGAACTTCAGCCGCTGAGACCTCGGTCACCTCCACATCAGTCTTCACCGAGGGCTCGGCTGCACTGCTCTCAGCCGCCGCAGGGGCCGGCTCTGGCTCCGCCGGCGGCGCGGACGGCTCTGGAGTCGGCTGCTCCGATGCTGGCTGTGCGGCCGCGTCAGGGGTGTCCGTGGCTGTGGTCGGCTCCGCCACAGACGGGACAGGAGCCGCCGCCTCCTGCATCTCGGCGTTCTCCACCGCAGCAGCGGCGGGCGCCGCGGTCTCTGCAGGCGCTACAGCGGGCTCTGCACTGTCCGTCACCGTCACCGTCTCGGTAGTCGCCTCAGCCGGAGTAGCCGCCGCCTCCTCGGCCTCCGCAGCGGCGGCGACTGGCTTCTCAGCGTCACCTGGCGTCTCTACCTTGACCTCGGCCACTGTAGCCTCTCCGGCCTGTGGCTCCGCCTCGGGAGTAGCCTCCACTGCCGCTTCTGGTGTAGGTGTAGTAGCCTCCGCTGCGGCTTCTGGTGTAGCCTCAGGTGCTGTTTCTGGAGTAGACTGTGGTGCAGCCTCTGCGGCAGCCTGTGATGTAGTCTCTGGCGCGGCCGGTGGTGCATCTTCTGGTTTAGTCTCTAACGGAGCTTCTGATGAGGCCTCCGGTGCAACTTCTGGTTTCGCCTCTGGCGCGGCCTCTGGTGTTGCCTGTGACGTGGCCTGCGGTGCAGCAGCTGGCGTGGGCTTCTTCTCAGCCTCTGTGGTGGCAGGAGCGGCAGCCGGCTGGCCATTGGTAGCCGGCTGGCCGTTGGTAGTCGCCTGCTTTGGCTTCTCCTCCGTCGCAGGTGGCGCCACCTCCACTGACGGAGACGGCAGCGGCGTGTTGGACTTGGAGCGCAGCTTCTGTGGACGCCGACACACACCGCGTCAGTACCGCACACGCCGACACACACCGCGTCAGTACCGCACACGCCGACACACACCGCGTCAGTACCGCACACGCCGACACACACCGCGTCAGTACCGCACACGCCGACACACACCGCGTCAGTACCTCACACACCGACACACACCGCGTCAGTACCGCACACACCGACACACACCGCGTCAGTACCGCACACGCCGACACACACCGCGTCAGTACCGCACACGCCGACACACACCGCGTCAGTACCGCACACACCGCGTCAGTACCTCACACGCCGACACACACCGCGTCAGTACCTCACACGCCGACACACACCGCGTCAGTACCGCACACACCGCGTCAGTACCGCACACGCCGACACACACCGCGTCAGTACCGCACACACCGCGTCAGTACCTCACACGCCGACACACACCGCGTCAGTACCTCACACGCCGACACACACCGCGTCAGTACCGCACACGCCGACACACACCGCGTCAGTACCTCACACGCCGACACACACCGCGTCAGTACCGCACACGCCGACACACACCGCGTCAGTGCCGCACACGCCGACACACACCGCGTCAGTACCGCACACGCCGACACACACCGCGTCAGTACCTCACACACCGACACACACCGCGTCAGTACCGCACACGCCGACACACACCGCGTCAGTACCGCACACACCGCGTCAGTACCTCACACGCCGACACACACCGCGTCAGTACCTCACACGCCGACACACACCGCGTCAGTACCGCACACACCGCGTCAGTACCGCACACGCCGACACACACCGCGTCAGTACCGCACACACCGCGTCAGTACCTCACACGCCGACACACACCGCGTCAGTACCTCACACGCCGACACACACCGCGTCAGTACCGCACACGCCGACACACACCGCGTCAGTACCTCACACGCCGACACACACCGCGTCAGTACCGCACACACCGCGTCAGTACCTCACACGCCGACACACACCGCGTCAGTACCGCACACACCGCGTCAGTACCGCACACGCCGACACACACCGCGTCAGTACCGCACACACCGCGTCAGTACCTCACACGCCGACACACACCGCGTCAGTACCGCACACACCGCGTCAGTACCTCACACGCCGACACACACCGCGTCAGTACCGCACACACCGCGTCAGTACCTCACACGCCGACACACACCGCGTCAGTACCGCACACGCCGACACACACCGCGTCAGTACCTCACACGCCGACACACACCGCGTCAGTACCGCACACACCGCGTCAGTACCTCACACGCCGACACACACCGCGTCAGTACCGCACACGCCGACACACACCGCGTCAGTACCGCACACGCCGACACACACCGCGTCAGTACTGCACACACCGCGTCAGTACCTCACACGCCGACACACACCGCGTCAGTACCGCACACACCGCGTCAGTACCGCACACGCCGACACACACCGCGTCAGTACCGCACACGCCGACACACACCGCGTCAGTACCTCACACGCCGACACACACCGCGTCAGTACCGCACACACCGCATCAGTACCTCACACGCCGACACACACCGCGTCAGTACCGCACACGCCGACACACACCGCGTCAGTACCGCACACGCCGACACACACCGCGTCAGTACCGCACACGCCGACACACACCGCGTCAGTACCGCACACACCGCGTCAGTACCTCACACGCCGACACACACCGCGTCAGTACCGCACACGCCGACACACACCGCGTCAGTACCTCACACGCCGACACACACCGCGTCAGTACCGCACACGCCGACACACACCGCGTCAGTACCGCACACGCCGCGTCAGTACCTCACACGCCGACACACACCGCGTCAGTACCGCACACGCCGCGTCAGTACCGCACACACCGCGTCAGTACCGCACACGCCGACACACACCGCGTCAGTACCGCACACACCGCGTCAGTACCTCACACGCCGACACACACCGCGTCAGTACCTCACACGCCGACACACACCGCGTCAGTACCTCACACGCCGACACACACCGCGTCAGTACCGCACACACCGCGTCAGTACCTCACACGCCGACACACACCGCGTCAGTACCTCACACGCCGACACACACCGCGTCAGTACCTCACACGCCGACACACACCGCGTCAGTACCGCACACGCCGACACACACCGCGTCAGTACCGCACACACCGCGTCAGTACCTCACACGCCGACACACACCGCGTCAGTACCGCACACACCGCGTCAGTACCGCACACGCCGACACACACCGCGTCAGTACCTCACACGCCGACACACACCGCGTCAGTACCGCACACACCGCGTCAGTACCTCACACGCCGACACACACCGCGTCAGTACCGCACACGCCGACACACACCGCGTCAGTACCGCACACGCCGACACACACCGCGTCAGTACCGCACACGCCGACACACACCGCGTCAGTACCTCACACGCCGACACACACCGCGTCAGTACCGCACACACCGCGTCAGTACCGCACACGCCGACACACACCGCGCCAGTACCGCACACACACACTCCGCGTCAGTACCGCACACACCGCGTCAGTACCTCACACGCCGACACACACCGCGTCAGTACCGCACACGCCGACACACACCGCGTCAGTACCTCACACGCCGACACACCGCGTCAGTACCTCACACGCCGACACACACCGCGTCAGTACCGCACACGCCGACACACACCGCGTCAGTACCGCACACACACACTCCGCGTCAGTACCGCACACACCGCGTCAGTACCTCACACGCCGACACACACCGCGTCAGTACCGCACACGCCGACACACACCGCGTCAGTACCTCACACGCCGACACACACCGCGTCAGTACCTCACACGCCGACACACACCGCGTCAGTACCGCACACGCCGACACACACCGCGTCAGTACCGCACACACCGCGTCAGTACCTCACACGCCGACACACACCGCGTCAGTACCGCACACACCGCGTCAGTACCGCACACACACACACACCGCGTCAGTACCGCACACGCCGACACACACCGCGTCAGTACCGCACACACCGCGTCAGTACCTCACACGCCGACACACCGCGTCAGTACCGCACACACCGCGTCAGTACCGCACACACACACACCGCGTCAGTACCGCACACGCCGACACACACCGCGTCAGTACCGCACACACCGCGTCAGTACCGCACACACACACACCGCGTCAGTACCGCACACACCGCGTCAGTACCGCACACGCCGACACACACCGCGTCAGTACCGCACACACACACACACACCGCGTCAGTACCGCACACACCGCGTCAGTACCTCACACGCCGACACACACCGCGTCAGTACCGCACACGCCGACACACACCGCGTCAGTACCTCACACGCCGACACACACCGCGTCAGTACCGCACACACCGCGTCAGTACCTCACACGCCGACACACACCGCGTCAGTACCTCACACGCCGACACACACCGCGTCAGTACCTCACACGCCGACACACACCGCGTCAGTACCGCACACGCCGACACACACCGCGTCAGTACCGCACACACCGACACACCGCGTCAGTACCGCACACACCGCGTCAGTACCTCACACGCCGACACACACCGCGTCAGTACCTCACACGCCGACACACACCGCGTCAGTACCTCACACGCCGACACACACCGCGTCAGTACCGCACACGCCGACACACACCGCGTCAGTACCGCACACGCCGACACACACCGCGTCAGTACCGCACACGCCGACACACACCGCGTCAGTACCGCACACGCTGACACACACCGCGTCAGTACCTCACACGCCGACACACACCGCGTCAGTACCTCACACGCCGACACACACCGCGTCAGTACCGCACACACCGACACACCGCGTCAGTACCGCACACACCGCGTCAGTACCTCACACGCCGACACACACCGCGTCAGTACCGCACACGCCGACACACACCGCGTCAGTACCTCACACGCCGACACACACCGCGTCAGTACCTCACACGCCGACACACACCGCGTCAGTACCTCACACGCCGACACACACCGCGTCAGTACCGCACACGCCGACACACACCGCGTCAGTACCTCACACGCCGACACACACCGCGTCAGTACCGCACACGCCGACACACACCGCGTCAGTACCGCACACACCGACACACACCGCGTCAGTACCTCACACGCCGACACACACCGCGTCAGTACCGCACACACCGCGTCAGTACCTCACACGCCGACACACCGCGTCAGTACCTCACACGCCGACACACACCGCGTCAGTACCTCACACGCCGACACACACCGCGTCAGTACCTCACACGCCGACACACACCGCGTCAGTACCTCACACGCCGACACACACCGCGTCAGTACCTCACACGCCGACACACACCGCGTCAGTACCGCACACGCCGACACACACCGCGTCAGTACCTCACACGCCGACACACACCGCGTCAGTACCTCACACGCCGACACACACCGCGTCAGTACCTCACACGCCGACACACACCGCGTCAGTACCGCACACGCCGACACACACCGCGTCAGTACCTCACACGCCGACACACACCGCGTCAGTACCGCACACGCCGACACACACCGCGTCAGTACCGCACACACCGACACACACCGCGTCAGTACCTCACACGCCGACACACACCGCGTCAGTACCGCACACACCGCGTCAGTACCTCACACGCCGACACACACCGCGTCAGTACCTCACACGCCGACACACACCGCGTCAGTACCTCACACGCCGACACACACCGCGTCAGTACCGCACACGCCGACACACACCGCGTCAGTACCGCACACGCCGACACACACCGCGTCAGTACCGCACACACCGCGTCAGTACCGCACACGCCGACACACACCGCGTCAGTGCCGCACACGCCGACACACACCGCGTCAGTGCCGCACACGCCGACACACACCGCGTCAGTACCGCACACGCCGACACACACCGCGTCAGTACCGCACACGCCGACACACACCGCGTCAGTACCGCACACGCCGACACACACCGCGTCAGTACCGCACACGCCGACACACACCGCGTCAGTACCGCACACACCGCGTCAGTACCGCACACACCGACACACACCGCGTCAGTACCTCACACGCCGACACACACCGCGTCAGTACCGCACACGCCGACACACACCGCGTCAGTACCTCACACGCCGACACACACCGCGTCAGTACCTCACACGCCGACACACACCGCGTCAGTACCGCACACGCCGACACACACCGCGTCAGTACCTCACACGCCGACACACACCGCGTCAGTACCTCACACGCCGACACACACCGCGTCAGTACCGCACACGCCGACACACACCGCGTCAGTACCTCACACGCCGACACACACCGCGTCAGTACCTCACACGCCGACACACACCGCGTCAGTACCTCACACGCCGACACACACCGCGTCAGTACCGCACACGCCGCGTCAGTACCGCGTCAGTACCGCACACGCCGACACACACCGCGTCAGTACCTCACACGCCGCGTCAGTACCGCACACGCCGACACACACCGCGTCAGTACCGCACACGCCGACACACACCGCGTCAGTACCACACACGCCGACACACACCGCGTCAGTACCGCACACGCCGACACACACCGCGTCAGTACCGCACACGCCGACACACACCGCGTCAGTACCTCACACGCCGACACACACCGCGTCAGTACCGCACACGCCGCGTCAGTACCGCGTCAGTACCGCACACGCCGACACACACCGCGTCAGTACCTCACACGCCGCGTCAGTACCGCACACGCCGACACACACCGCGTCAGTACCGCACACGCCGACACACACCGCGTCAGTACCACACACGCCGACACACACCGCGTCAGTACCGCACACGCCGACACACACCGCGTCAGTACCTCACACGCCGACACACACCGCGTCAGTACCGCAAACACCGCGTCAGTACCGCACACGCCGACACACACCGCGTCAGTACCTCACACACCGACACACACCGCGTCAGTACCGCACACGCCGACACACACCGCGTCAGTACCGCACACGCCGACACACACCGCGTCAGTACCGCACACGCCGACACACACCGCGTCAGTACCGCACACGCCGACACACACCGCGTCAGCACCGCACACGCCGACACACACCGCGTCAGTACCTCACACGCCGACACACACACCGCGTCAGTACCGCACACGCCCACACACCGCGTCAGTACCGCACACGCCGACACACACCGCGTCAGTACCGCACACACCGCGTCAGTACCGCACACGCCGACACACACCGCGTCAGTACCTCACACGCCGACACACACCGCGTCAGTACCGCACACACCGCGTCAGTACCTCACACGCGGACACACACCGCGTCAGTACCGCACACGCCGACACACACCGCGTCAGTACCGCACACGCCGACACACACCGCGTCAGTACCGCACACGCCGACACACACCGCGTCAGTACCTCACACGCCGACACACACCGCGTCAGTACCGCACACGCCGCGTCAGTACCGCGTCAGTACCGCGTCAGTACCGCACACGCCGACACACACCGCGTCAGTACCTCACACGCCGCGTCAGTACCGCACACGCCGACACACACCGCGTCAGTACCGCACACGCCGACACACACCGCGTCAGTACCACACACGCCGACACACACCGCGTCAGTACCTCACACGCCGACACACACCGCGTCAGTACCGCACACACCGCGTC
Organism: Chirona hameri; assembly: GCA_036785665.1. Classification (NCBI taxonomy): domain Eukaryota; kingdom Metazoa; phylum Arthropoda; class Thecostraca; order Balanomorpha; family Balanidae; genus Chirona; species Chirona hameri. Next base: position 22,306 of record JAXIVJ010014962.1, read on the forward strand.
AGTACCTCACACGCCGACACACACCGCGTCAGTACCGCACACGCCGACACACACCGCGTCAGTACCGCACACACCGCGTCAGTACCTCACACGCCGACACACACCGCGTCAGTACCTCACACGCCGACACACACCGCGTCAGTACCGCACACGCCGCGTCAGTACCGCGTCAGTACCGCACACGCCGACACACACCGCGTCAGTACCTCACACGCCGACACACACCGCGTCAGTACCGCACACGCCGACACACACCGCGTCAGTACCTCACACGCCGACACACACCGCGTCAGTACCTCACACGCCGACACACACCGCGTCAGTACCGCACACGCCGCGTCAGTACCTCACACGCCGACACACACCGCGTCAGTACCTCACACGCCGACACACACCGCGTCAGTACCTCACACGCCGACACACACCGCGTCAGTACCGCACACGCCGACACACACCGCGTCAGTACCGCACACGCCGACACACACCGCGTCAGTACCGCACACACCGCGTCAGTACCGCACACGCCGACACACACCGCGTCAGTGCCGCACACGCCGACACACACCGCGTCAGTGCCGCACACGCCGACACACACCGCGTCAGTACCGCACACGCCGACAAACACCGCGTCAGTACCGCACACGCCGACACACACCGCGTCAGTACCGCACACGCCGACACACACCGCGTCAGTACCGCACACGCCGACACACACCGCGTCAGTACCGCACACACCGCGTCAGTACCGCACACACCGACACACACCGCGTCAGTACCTCACACGCCGACACACACCGCGTCAGTACCGCACACGCCGACACACACCGCGTCAGTACCTCACACGCCGACACACACCGCGTCAGTACCTCACACGCCGACACACACCGCGTCAGTACCGCACACGCCGACACACACCGCGTCAGTACCTCACACGCCGACACACACCGCGTCAGTACCTCACACGCCGACACACACCGCGTCAGTACCGCACACGCCGACACACACCGCGTCAGTACCTCACACGCCGACACACACCGCGTCAGTACCTCACACGCCCACACACACCGCGTCAGTACCTCACACGCCGACACACACCGCGTCAGTACCGCACACGCCGCGTCAGTACCGCGTCAGTACCGCACACGCCGACACACACCGCGTCAGTACCTCACACGCCGCGTCAGTACCGCACACGCCGACACACACCGCGTCAGTACCGCACACGCCGACACACACCGCGTCAGTACCACACACGCCGACACACACCGCGTCAGTACCGCACACGCCGACACACACCGCGTCAGTACCGCACACGCCGACACACACCGCGTCAGTACCTCACACGCCGACACACACCGCGTCAGTACCGCACACGCCGCGTCAGTACCGCGTCAGTACCGCACACGCCGACACACACCGCGTCAGTACCTCACACGCCGCGTCAGTACCGCACACGCCGACACACACCGCGTCAGTACCGCACACGCCGACACACACCGCGTCAGTACCACACACGCCGACACACACCGCGTCAGTACCGCACACGCCGACACACACCGCGTCAGTACCTCACACGCCGACACACACCGCGTCAGTACCGCAAACACCGCGTCAGTACCGCACACGCCGACACACACCGCGTCAGTACCTCACACACCGACACACACCGCGTCAGTACCGCACACGCCGACACACACCGCGTCAGTACCGCACACGCCGACACACACCGCGTCAGTACCGCACACGCCGACACACACCGCGTCAGTACCGCACACGCCGACACACACCGCGTCAGCACCGCACACGCCGACACACACCGCGTCAGTACCTCACACGCCGACACACACCGCGTCAGTACCGCACACGCCGACACACACCGCGTCAGTACCGCACACGCCGACACACACCGCGTCAGTACCGCACACACCGCATCAGTACCGCACACGCCGACACACACCGCGTCAGTACCTCACACGCCGACACACACCGCGTCAGTACCGCACACGCCGCGTCAGTACCGCGTCAGTACCGCACACGCCGACACACACCGCGTCAGTACCTCACACGCCGCGTCAGTACCGCACACGCCGACACACACCGCGTCAGTACCGCACACGCCGACACACACCGCGTCAGTACCACACACGCCGACACACACCGCGTCAGTACCGCACACGCCGACACACACCGCGTCAGTACCTCACACGCCGACACACACCGCGTCAGTACCGCAAACACCGCGTCAGTACCGCACACGCCGACACACACCGCGTCAGTACCTCACACACCGACACACACCGCGTCAGTACCGCACACGCCGACACACACCGCGTCAGTACCGCACACGCCGACACACACCGCGTCAGTACCGCACACGCCGACACACACCGCGTCAGTACCGCACACGCCGACACACACCGCGTCAGCACCGCACACGCCGACACACACCGCGTCAGTACCTCACACGCCGACACACACCGCGTCAGTACCGCACACGCCGACACACACCGCGTCAGTACCGCACACGCCGACACACACCGCGTCAGTACCGCACACACCGCGTCAGTACCGCACACGCCGACACACACCGCGTCAGTACCTCACACGCCGACACACACCGCGTCAGTACCGCACACACCGCGTCAGTACCTCACACGCGGACACACACCGCGTCAGTACCGCACACGCCGACACACACCGCGTCAGTACCGCACACGCCGACACACACCGCGTCAGTACCGCACACGCCGACACACACCGCGTCAGTACCTCACACGCCGACACACACCGCGTCAGTACCGCACACGCCGCGTCAGTACCGCGTCAGTACCGCGTCAGTACCGCACACGCCGACACACACCGCGTCAGTACCTCACACGCCGCGTCAGTACCGCACACGCCGACACACACCGCGTCAGTACCGCACACGCCGACACACACCGCGTCAGTACCACACACGCCGACACACACCGCGTCAGTACCTCACACGCCGACACACACCGCGTCAGTACCGCACACACCGCGTCAGTACCTCACACGCCGACACACACCGCGTCAGTACCGCACACGCCGACACACACCGCGTCAGTACCGCACACACCGCGTCAGTACCTCACACGCCGACACACACCGCGTCAGTACCTCACACGCCGACACACACCGCGTCAGTACCGCACACGCCGCGTCAGTACCGCGTCAGTACCGCACACGCCGACACACACCGCGTCAGTACCTCACACGCCGACACACACCGCGTCAGTACCGCACACACCGCGTCAGTACCTCACACGCCGACACACACCGCGTCAGTACCGCACACGCCGACACATACCGCGTCAGTACCGCACACACCGCGTCAGTACCGCACACGCCGACACACACCGCGTCAGTACCGCACACACCGCGTCAGTACCTCACACGCCGACACACACCGCGTCAGTACCGCACACGCCGACACACACCGCGTCAGTACCACACACGCCGACACACACCGCGTCAGTACCTCACACGCCGACACACACCGCGTCAGTACCGCACACACCGCGTCAGTACCTCACACGCCGACACACACCGCGTCAGTACCGCACACGCCGACACACACCGCGTCAGTACCGCACACACCGCGTCAGTACCGCACACGCCGACACACACCGCGTCAGTACCGCACACGCCGACACACACCGCGTCAGTACCGCACACGCCGACACACCGCGTCAGTACCACACACGCCGACACACACCGCGTCAGTACCGCACACGCCGACACACACCGCGTCAGTACCGCACACACCGCGTCAGTACCGCACACGCCGACACACACCGCGTCAGTACCGCACACACCGCGTCAGTACCTCACACGCCGACACACACCGCGTCAGTACCGCACACGCCGACACACCGCGTCAGTACCACACACGCCGACACACACCGCGTCAGTACCGCACACGCCGACACACACCGCGTCAGTACCTCACACGCCGCGTCAGTACCGCACACGCCGACACACACCGCGTCAGTACCGCACACGCCGACACACACCGCGTCAGTACCTCACACGCCGACACACACCGCGTCAGTACCGCACACGCCGCGTCAGTACCGCGTCAGTACCGCACACGCCGACACACACCGCGTCAGTACCTCACACGCCGCGCCAGTACCGCACACGCCGACACACACCGCGTCAGTACCGCACACGCCGACACACACCGCGTCAGTACCACACACGCCGACACACACCGCGTCAGTACCGCACACGCCGACACACACCGCGTCAGTACCTCACACGCCGACACACACCGCGTCAGTACCTCACACGCCGACACACACCGCGTCAGTACCACACACGCCGACACACACCGCGTCAGTACCGCAAACACCGCGTCAGTACCGCACACGCCGACACACACCGCGTCAGTACCTCACACGCCGACACACACCGCGTCAGTACCGCACACGCCGACACACACCGCGTCAGTACCGCACACGCCGACACACACCGCGTCAGTACCGCACACGCCGACACACACCGCGTCAGTACCGCACACGCCGACACACACCGCGTCAGTACCGCACACACCGCGTCAGTACCGCACACGCCGACACACACCGCGTCAGTACCGCACACGCCGCGTCAGTACCGCGTCAGTACCGCACACGCCGACACACACCGCGTCAGTACCTCACACGCCGCGCCAGTACCGCACACGCCGACACACACCGCGTCAGTACCGCACACGCCGACACACACCGCGTCAGTACCACACACGCCGACACACACCGCGTCAGTACCGCACACGCCGACACACACCGCGTCAGTACCTCACACGCCGACACACACCGCGTCAGTACCGCAAACACCGCGTCAGTACCGCACACGCCGACACACACCGCGTCAGTACCTCACACACCGACACACACCGCGTCAGTACCACACACGCCGACACACACCGCGTCAGTATCGCACACGCCGACACACACCGCGTCAGTACCGCACACGCCGACACACACCGCGTCAGTACCTCACACGCCGCGTCAGTACCTCACACGCCGACACACACCGCGTCAGTACCTCACACGCCGACACACACCGCGTCAGTACCTCACACGCCGACACACACCGCGTCAGTACCGCACACGCCGACACACACCGCGTCAGTACCGCACACGCCGACACACACCGCGTCAGTACCGCACACGCCGACACACACCGCGTCAGTACCGCACACACCGCGTCAGTACCGCACACGCCGACACACACCGCGTCAGTACCTCACACGCCGACACACACCGCGTCAGTACCGCACAAACCGCGTCAGTACCTCACACGCCGACACACACCGCGTCAGTACCGCACACGCCGACACACACCGCGTCAGTACCTCACACGCCGCGCCAGTACCGCACACGCCGACACACACCGCGTCAGTACCGCACACGCCGACACACACCGCGTCAGTACCACACACGCCGACACACACCGCGTCAGTACCGCACACGCCGACACATACCGCGTCAGTACCTCACACGCCGACACACACCGCGTCAGTACCTCACACGCCGACACACACCGCGTCAGTACCACACACGCCGACACACACCGCGTCAGTACCGCAAACACCGCGTCAGTACCGCACACGCCGACACACACCGCGTCAGTACCTCACACGCCGACACACACCGCGTCAGTACCGCACACGCCGACACACACCGCGTCAGTACCGCACACGCCGACACACACCGCGTCAGTACCGCACACGCCGACACACACCGCGTCAGTACCGCACACGCCGACACACACCGCGTCAGTACCGCACACACCGCGTCAGTACCGCACACGCCGACACACACCGCGTCAGTACCGCACACGCCGCGTCAGTACCGCGTCAGTACCGCACACGCCGACACACACCGCGTCAGTACCTCACACGCCGCGCCAGTACCGCACACGCCGACACACACCGCGTCAGTACCGCACACGCCGACACACACCGCGTCAGTACCACACACGCCGACACACACCGCGTCAGTACCGCACACGCCGACACACACCGCGTCAGTACCTCACACGCCGACACACACCGCGTCAGTACCGCAAACACCGCGTCAGTACCGCACACGCCGACACACACCGCGTCAGTACCTCACACACCGACACACACCGCGTCAGTACCACACACGCCGACACACACCGCGTCAGTATCGCACACGCCGACACACACCGCGTCAGTACCGCACACGCCGACACACACCGCGTCAGTACCTCACACGCCGCGTCAGTACCTCACACGCCGACACACACCGCGTCAGTACCTCACACGCCGACACACACCGCGTCAGTACCTCACACGCCGACACACACCGCGTCAGTACCGCACACGCCGACACACACCGCGTCAGTACCGCACACGCCGACACACACCGCGTCAGTACCGCACACGCCGACACACACCGCGTCAGTACCGCACACACCGCGTCAGTACCGCACACGCCGACACACACCGCGTCAGTACCTCACACGCCGACACACACCGCGTCAGTACCGCACAAACCGCGTCAGTACCTCACACGCCGACACACACCGCGTCAGTACCGCACACGCCGACACACACCGCGTCAGTACCTCACACACCGCGTCAGTACCTCACACGCCGACACACACCGCGTCAGTACCGCACACACCGACACACACCGCGTCAGTACCGCACACGCTGACACACACCGCGTCAGTACCGCACACGCCGACACACACCGCGTCAGTACCGCACACGCCGACACACACCGCGTCAGTACCGCACACGCCGACACACACCGCGTCAGTACCGCACACACCGACACACACCGCGTCAGTACCGCACACACCGCGTCAGTACCGCAAACGCCGACACACACCGCGTCAGTACCGCACACGCTGACACACACCGCGTCAGTACCGCACACGCCGACACACACCGCGTCAGTACCGCACACACCGACACACACCGCGTCAGTACCGCACACGCCGACACACACCGCGTCAGTACCGCACACGCCGACACACACCGCGTCAGTACCGCACACGCCGACACACACCGCGTCAGTACCGCACACGCCGACACACACCGCGTCAGTACCTCACACGCCGACACACACCGCGTCAGTACCTCACACGCCGACACACACCGCGTCAGTACCGCACACGCCGACACACACCGCGTCAGTACCGCACACGCCGACACACACCGCGTCAGTACCGCACACGCCGACACACACCGCGTCAGTACCGCACACGCCGACACACACCGCGTCAGTACCGCACACGCTGACACACACCGCGTCAGTACCGCACACGCCGACACACACCGCGTCAGTACCGCACACGCCGACACACACCGCGTCAGTACCGCACACGCCGACACACACCGCGTCAGTACCGCACACGCCGACACACACCGCGGCAGTACCTCACACACATACACCGTTCAGCATTCAGAAACATGCGTGATACAAGGACAGACGAGAAGCGTCGTTCATCTGATGATCAGAGCCAGTGTTTTGAGTGCTGACCAATGTCTGAAGGCCATTAATCATGGCATCAGATTAGACGTCACACGATCTGCACATGCTCTGACAACAGACCATACATCACCATCCAGCCCATCCAGCCCGGTCCCAGCACAGCCGGCACAGCCGGCACAGCCAGCACAGCCAGCACAGCCAGCACAGCCAGCACAGCCAGCACAGCCAGCACAGCCAGCACAGCCAGCACAGCCAGCACAGCCAGCACAGCCAGCACAGCCAGCACAGCCAGCACAGCCAGCACAGCCAGCACAGCCAGCACAGCCAGCACAGCCAGCACAGCCAGCACAGCCAGCACAGCCAGCACAGCCAGCACAGCCAGCACAGCCAGCACAGCCAGCACAGCCAGCACAGCCAGCACAGCCAGCACAGCCAGCACAGCCAGCACAGCCAGCACAGCCAGCACAGCCAGCACAGCCAGCACAGCCAGCACAGCCAGCACAGCCAGCACAGCCAGCACAGCCAGCACCGCCAGCACAGCCAGCACAGCCAGCACAGCCAGCACAGCCAGCACAGCCAGCACAGCCAGCACAGCCAGCACAGCCAGCACAGCCAGCACAGCCAGCACAGCCAGCACAGCCAGCACAGCCAGCACAGCCAGCACAGCCAGCACAGCCAGCACAGCCAGCACATCCAGCACAGCCAGCACAGCCAGCACAGCCAGCACAGCCAGCACAGCCAGCACAGCCAGCACAGCCAGCACAGCCAGCACAGCCAGCACAGCCAGCACAGCCAGCACAGCCAGCACAGCCAGAACAGCCAGCACAGCCAGCACAGCCAGCACAGCCAGCACAGCCAGCACAGCCAGCACAGCCAGCACAGCCAGCACAGCCAGCACAGCCAGCACAGCCGGCACAGCCCGTCCTTTCGCTCCGCCCCCGTTTCCTCACCTTCTTCTTGGCGTCCTCCGCCTTGACGTCCTTCGGCGTCCTCCTGGCCGGCGCGGCGGGTGAGGGACGCGCCTGTGAGGACAGCGAGCGGCGACCGGTGCCGGCGCCCGGCAGCCCGGTCGGCGTGTGGGCCGCTGTTGGGACGCAGAGGTACAGAGGTCAGGTTACAGAGGTCAGGTCACAGAGGTCAGGTCAGGATCACGCACATCAGTGCTAGTGTTGCAAAAATCCTGAAATATTGAAAACCACGCCCGGCAGCGCCACTGGCATTAGGCATAGCTCAAGTGGTGCACCACAGAAGCACGGCATAGGCTTACTTGGATACAACCAAGCCCGGCGTATGCACCGCATGTTGTATACTGAATATACATATTGGCTCTACTTGAGCACCACATAATCCCAACAAGTTGTCTGGCTAGTCCTTCCAGGCCCGGCGAAAAGCCCGCCGGGCCTGAATTCAGGCTCAGCGCCGGCTCTGTGGATGAGTTTTGCAACTCTAATCAGTGCCCATTGCGATCTGTTACGAGGACTGGTGCCTTGTATGGCCTTCTTCGATCTGTCGTCAGCACGTTTGTCAGCTGGAATACGTGACGTCAGTGTCTACTTGTTTTGCGTCTACTTGTCTGAGAGTTTCTACAGAAATGGCACAGCAATGACATTCTCAGATTCTCCTCCATACAAAGTAATGCACTTCATCTATAAATCGATGGTGATTTCAGTTAAAATGTTATTATATTTTTTCAAGTAATTTCATAATCAAATGGTCAACAACTGCAGAAGAAAAAAATCATCAGAAATAATTCAAACAATGCAGCGATTTCGTAGCGCTTTCTCTGTCTGCTGACGGACTTTGACAGCAGCGGCAGCCGGCGCGCGACGTCACCAGACACGTGACGTGACGTAGGCAGAATACTGGGCCGTGATTGGTGCTGACAAACGTGCTGACGACAGATCGAACGAGGCCGTTGTTACCCGGTGTTTGGGTACACGCCAAGCCAATTTTCGTACGACCGTACCCTGCTGAGCTCTGATAAAGCACAATCACTTAATATCACACTGAACAAGAACTGATAGGCCAATCTCCAATATCCCTATGCTAGCGATACGCAAAACTACAGTTAATCCACCCTGTCCTAAGAGTTAATCACAGTTAAACCCCCTGGCTGTCAGTCTGCCAATCTGTGCTGTATTTTATGTTGACACATACCATCCGTGAGCCTGTGACGATGAAGGACGTACCGTCGATGGGCCGCGTGGCGGCGTCGGCGGTGGCGGGTCGGGCCGGGATGCCGGCGATGCTGACCGGTCGCTGGCGGCGCGGCGAGGCCCGGGCCCGCATCGTCGGCCCGGGGGTCCCGCTGCCGGGCACGCCGCTGTGTTGGGACAGCGACGAGGTCGGCCGTGACGGCGAGGTGGGCGTGGCGGCACCGCTGGCACCTGCAGACAGGCCGCGTGTTACCACAGGCAGCCACACAGGGTCGAGTCACAGGGGGTAGGACAGGGGGCGGTGTCATGGGGCACCAACAGGAGGGCTGGGTGGTTGTAAGACGAGGGCTGCTTGTAAGTGGGAGGCGCGGGACGACGTCGACCCTGTACGGAGACATGGTCCGGTCACAGCACGCGTCAGATGATAGGTCTGTAAAGACTGACGAGATTCATCAGCGACGGCGCCCCGCTGTCTAGCATGGGTCGCTGCCTAGAGGGGCATGGCGAGCCCTGACCTGTAAATGACGCTATTAGTTAGGAAGACGAGCAGTGGGCTAAATCACTCACAGAAGAGAACGCTGCAGCAGACGGCTAAGCTACAGGTAGAATGGTCAATAGACAATAGACACTCACTCGGAGATAGCAATCATAGAAGAGAGGTTTTCATTCAAATGTAAACTTCTTAGACCGCCACCAGCAATACTATGGCTGACTGAAATCACCACTGCAACTCAAATAATGAGCGATGCGAATAACACATTCGTAACTAATCAAACTATGTTAGACATAAAACCCATCACCTTGAAAACATAAACCGTAAACACTGTCAGCTGGCTAACACAAATGTCAGTAGTGAAAACAGCCTCACACACACTCCCAGTATGGCAACATCTATTGAGAAACCACACTCCAGTCGCTGTTTGCGCAGCGCAATCCTTCGCAGTTTGCGACAGACTACGATCCATTCACATTCAAAGCACTGCATCA
>JAXIVJ010014963.1:0-32939 GCA_036785665.1 Chirona hameri
ATATATATATATATATATATATATATATATATATATATATATATATATATATATATATATATATATATATATATATATATATATATATATATATATATATATATATATATATATATATATATATATATATATATATATATATATATATATATATATATATATATATATATATATATATATATATATATATATATATATATATATATATATATATATATATATATATATATATATATATATATATATATATATATATATATATATATATATATATATATATATATATATATATATATATATATATATATATATATATATATATATATATATATATATATATATATATATATATATATATATATATATATATATATATATATATATATATATATATATATATATATATATATATATATATATATATATATATATATATATATATATATATATATATATATATATATATATATATATATATATATATATATATATATATATATATATATATATATATATATATATATATATATATATATATATATATATATATATATATATATATATATATATATATATATATATGGTATTGTAGCAACGAAATAAAATAACAGCCCTTCATAATAATATCTAACATCTCAAAAATAAATCAACGACGAATGCATTCTCCATGCGGCAAAATCCATTATAATAGCAGTGTACAAAATGAGTCAGTGCTATCGAACACTGGCTGGCAAAGTGACAAACAAGTTGTCAGACGCTATACCAGCAAGGCAACTGAACCGCTCCACGATAGGTGCAATTGGAACTGGTTATGATAATACAATTTGTGAAATACATGCATGAAGATTGCACGGGCTTTAAACACGAGACAGGGTGAAGATTGAACAAGGAGAGACAACAGACACCAATGCTGGAATTTCGCAAGAGTTCCAGCGAAGACATAAATAATGAATGGAGAAAGCGGGGTCACTGTCTTAGAATCATCATGACATTATTTTATTACACTCATCACGGAATAATTTCATCCACGTGTAGGGCAAATTTGAGTGATGCTTCAAAACCACTGATTTTCATTAATTGTTAACGCTCTCCAATAGAGGGCTCACATGCAGACTTGTAACCGACTCAGAGTTGATTCATGAATCGACTCATGAGTCAGACATTTTTGGATGAGTCATGAGTCGAGTCGATTGAATTGATCAAACAGAACTTGAGTCAAAAGTTGAGTCAGTTCGGCTGTTGAGTCAGACTTGAGTCGACTCAAATTTACACTTTATAAAATGCGATTCTGTTGACGCCCCCACCTCCCGGTCAACATCATTAAACTTGTGATGTTGAGTCAAATTGAGTCGACTGAAATATATTGTTGAGTCGAGTCGATTCAATTTTTTAAACAACACTTGAGTCAAGAGCCGAGTCGATTACATTTTTGAAAACAGCACTTGTGTCAAGAGTTGAGTCGATTCATTTGTTTGAAACAGCACTTGAGTCGAGAGTCGAGTCAGTTCTTCGGCTGTTGAGTCAGACTTGAGTCGACTAAAACAAAATGGAGTCGTTGCAAGTCTGTTCACATGACGGGATAACACCATTATTAAAGGAGCAATAACTCAAGGCATAACAAACAGAAGCATGGGGCGCAATCAGCAACTTTTATCACTGATATTGTGGAACCACAACACACACAAAGCAACAACTAAATGAGAACAAACAATGCCTGACTTAAAGGGAAATAATGACCTTTTCCCACAAAAATGGAGTTAGCACTTGAAATCGCCAGACGAGACCAAACTATATTGTAAATTCATCACATTTTGCATGAAAACTTTCCTACCGAAAGATATTTCAAGTTATAGTTGATAAGCGTTCCACACTTTTAACGACCTATACTTGCAAGTACTTTTGGTCCTCATCGAACTGCAGGCTTTTCCCGTATTGCTTTTTAACGCAATGGAGTGGAAACTATATTGTACGTTCTGCTTGTTATGATTATATGCCCGGCGATCCTCTAAAACTAACAGCGATTGGAAAAAGTGGCAATAAAATCCGAAGCTCATCGATGCACATCAACGGCGGCATACTAGTGGTTGCGACCCTCAATTTTTTCAAATCGCTTCATTTGTTTTCAACATTAGGAGTTTTGTATAATTTGTATGTGGCTGCATATAACATTATATTTTATATTATCATGAAAAATAATAATTTCCCCCAAAAAACTAACAAACAATAACACAAAACTGGCAATTAAATCGGAAGCTCATCGATGCACATCGACGGCGACCTATTTAGCGACGGCGATTTGTTACAAAGTCATTGCCATGCTTCTCGGCGCACTTGACCATTTGTGGCGAGTTGTTCCTGATTATATGCTGAGAATCGTCAAAGGCTTTCACCCCATATTCCCGTTTAGTATACCCAAGTCCCGTAGCAAGCTTCGTTAATGACGTCACTGGTGCCATTCTTGTGTAGCATTGCAAAATATATCCGAGTTGAAGATTTTGAGTTGAAAGCTAATTGAAGACTTATTCAAAGCATTTTTTTTTTGATTTTTTTTTGTTAATCATTATTAAAGGTATTTTATCACTGTATTTCATAGTAGTTGACACTTTAGAAACTTAAGGCGTAATAATATTGTATCGAATATGCATTTCCCTCGCCTTTTGCTACTGCGGCGCAGCGCCGATTGCTTTGCGAATACTTGCTTGCCTGGGGTTCAAATCATTCCGCCCTTATTTCATTCGAGTTGGCATAGTTTGCATGTTGTTGTTATTCATGACTTATACTGATAGTCAGTCATGCATCACGGATGCTTCACGGATTGCTTCACGGATCAGTTTGATCGGAAACGTCACAGAGCCTCCAAAAATGCTGCACTCGATGTAAACAGTGGTAGGGAAGGACGATTTTGTCAATGACCTTCATGAAGTACACACGGTACTTGTTTTGTATTTTTTTCTCCGAACTTACAAGTTTGAATTTTGGAATCATTTTACTTAATTCTTAAATTTGAATAAAATAATTTTAAAACCATAACGGTAGTCTAAGAAATTGTTGCTAACAAAATCAAAAGGTCATTATTTCCCTTTAACAAATAAATCCTCCTAACCTGTCTGAGCTGCAACCGAGCCGTTTCAGGAACCGTCCAATGTCCAATGTCCGATGTCCAATATCCGATGTCAAATGTCCGATGTCCGATGTCAAATGTCCGATGTCCGATGTTCGATGTTCGATGTCCGATGTCCGATGTTCGATATCTGATGTCCGATGTAAGCTGTCCGATGTATGATGTATGGTGCCCAATTTCCGAGTCCAAGGTCCGAGTTTGGTGTCCGATGCCCGATGTCCGATGTCCTATGTCCGATGTCCAATGGCCGAGGTCCTAGTCTGATGCCGTGATATGAGGAGCGTCTCACAACGTCCACACCTGGAAGCTCTACGAACTCTGAGCAAAAACATACGGCGGTGCGGGAGCACGATTCAAGGCGGCCGGCGCACAGTGAAACGGAGCTGCACTTACTGCGGTGGAAACACTGCGACCGACGCACAGTGGAACGTAGCTGGACTTACTGTGGCGGAAACACTGCGACCGACGCACAGTGGGAAAGGACGGAGCAACGGCGACCACTGCGCTGAAGGGCCGGACTCCAAATAATGTACAGCTGAGAAGTTGGAGCCTTATTGGACAAAAATTGCCTGCAGCGAACTGACTCGCAGGCTGTTCGATAGTTTGTGTAGTTAAGCAAAATTTAAGAGACTACGGGGTTTCTGAAGAGAAAAATGTCATACAAATAACATGGTATTGATATAGGTATGCATATTATTGTTCGGCTGGAACAGTGATGGCGTTTCTTGTCGATTGCAAGAATATTTATTGCAACCGGATCATCTGCAATGCATTTACTGTAGATATCAATTATCATCTTTCTTTCATGCTTCATGCAAAACGCTTTACGTGGCATACAAGAACGCCCACGAATCTGTAAAAAAACGTAACACGAATAAATAACAGCACTTGCTTGTCTGTTAACACGCGCCCTGGAGGGCCTCTGATATATAGGTCTGATAATTACACGCCCTGGAGGGGGGGGGGGCGGATTTCGTTCCCCCCCTATGATCTCGAAAACCACGCAACGTAGCGATAAGCGGGAAACGACGTTAGATAGATCGAGACAAGCTCTTTCGAACGTATTTCGTTAATTTTTTTCAGGTCAATATTGAGGTCACCAGAGGTCATCAAGGGTCAGATTTTCAAGTTTTCAAGACTTCGGTTCGAACACTCCCAAATATCTCGGGAACTATGATAGTTAGCAGCAAACGGAAGAAAGCAATCGAAAGTCATTGCAAAATTTAATCGACTTAGGTGTCCTCAGATTTGAGCTCAGGTCAATAGTTTAGGCTCCAGAGGTCATCGAATGTCAAAAAGGTGATTTTGTTTTCAAAACTGTTTTCCCCAAATAACTTTTTATCTAATGAAGATAAAGCAATAATGTTTACGCCATCGCGTGTGTCTTATCAAGGCGCTTCGAATAATATTCATGGTGATCGGGTTAAGTCAACTGAGAAATTTGACCTCAGGTCAAGGTCCAGTGGTGACCCAAGTTGGTCATGTTGCATATTGGGCGACGTTTCTCGACGAGACAAACATATTGGTACCGTTTTATCTTCTCTATCTTCATTATGTCGATAGTTATTGATAAAACCGTGTTGGCGGTCACAAAATTGACCTGACCTTAGGTCACTGATATTATAAATCCGAAATAAACAAATTGTTGGTATCTATGACCTTATGAAGTCCTGCAAGATTGAAACCGATCGGCGTAAAACTGTGGCTGTGGTACTACTGCAAACGTTTTGGAGTTGAGGTCATCACGTGACCTGGTCTGGTGACCTGACCTGTGATGACCTGAGGCCAAGAATTTTACATAATGCGGGAAGTTCATTTCTAAACAGGTATACAAAAAACGGCGGCGCTGCGCGCCGCCGTTTTTGCGCTATCCTTGAAAAACCGGAGGGGTGGGCGGATTTCGCCCCCCAGGGCGCGTGTTAAAGGCCTGTATATGTAAATACGTAAACAACAGTGTGGAGAGGGCCCTCTACCAGCTTTTAAAGGCCCTGCCTATCTGCAGAGGGCCCTCTACCGGCTTTTAGAGGGCCCCTGCCGGTTGTGGATGCCGACCTTTATAGGGCCCCTGCCGGTTGTGGATGCCGGCCTTTATGGGCCCTGCCGATCTGTAGAGGGTCCCTGCCGATCTGGAGAGGGCCCTCTGCCGGTATTTAGAGAGCCCTGCTGATCTGTAGATCGCCCTGCCAATCTGTAGAGGGTCTCTGCCGGCATTTAGAGGGCCATGTGAACCTGTAGAGCACCCTATTCCAGCCTTTTAGGGGCCCAGTCGATCTGCTGAGTGTCCCAGCCAATCCATGTAGAGGGCACTCTGCTGGCCTTTAGAGGGTCATTCAGATCTGTAGAGGGCCCTCTGCCGGCCTTTAGAGGCCCATGCCGATCTGATTTAGGATAGTATTATCATTAACCCGTGCCCCGCTGGATGCGTCAGAATCTGACACCCTCAGGATTTTCTCAATAACCTGAAACAATGATAGATATCGACGTTAATAAATTGTAGTACCTTATTCTGAATCAATTCCATGTCTTATCACAAAATGCCAATGCAAATGGTGGAGTATCTTGGGAGATAATGACGTATTAGTGACGTCATGTCTTGGCATTTTTGGTGGAAAAACGATGAATGTTAGACAAATCGTAGAAAATCGAGTTTTGAAGTAAATTGCAAATAAAAACGCCAAAAGAAAGGAAATTGCATTTACTTTCAAAATGGCAATCTCGGATTTTCGCAATTTTGAGTTTTTAACCACCACAAATCAAACACTTTATTGTTTCGTTGTCGAAAACTTATTTGTCGTTGTTTTACAACATACTTTACTGTTTTAATTATGTAAGCCCCCATTGGCTACGAGGGCCCCTCTGATCTCATCCCACATGGAAGAAATCCTGGCTACACCCCATGGGGCCTGGGCCCCCCTTTACTGAGGTCTAGTTCACCACTCGACTTCCGTTCTGATTTGAGAAACGCGGTTTTGATCACAGACGTTTTTTTTGCACAGAACACCTCAAATTGTAAGTTCACAAAGTCGACATACCGCTCGCACAAAGTGCAGATCAACGGTGGTGCCTCCAACGGCACGGCAACTAACTATGACAAACGTTAGAGTTTTGTATACACTTCACAATTCACTTTCTTTTCTACTCATGGTGTTCCTGCTGCCGATTTTGTTTATGCTTTGTGTGTGTGTGTGTGTGTGTGTGTGTGTGTGTGTGTGTGTGTGTGTGTGTGTGTGTGTGTGTGTGTGTGTGTGTGTGTGTGTGTGTGTGTGTGTGTGTGTGTGTGTGTGTGTGTGTGTGTGTGTGTGTGTGTGTGTGTGTGTGTCTGTGTGTGTGTGTGTGAGCGATAGGATGCAGGGCCTATTTTAAGGGAAAATCACTGGGGGGGGGGGGGGGGGGGGGGGGCAGTGCCCCAAAATTCAATCATGTATTTTTAGTCTATATTTATGTCTATTTATGCCAGAATCAGTACCAAAATTTATAATTTAGGAGTGGAAAATGCAAAGCTAAAATGGGGAGCCAATGGTGCAACCAACCTTCGGTTATTCGGATATTCGGATACAACCAATCTAAGATTATTCGGATATGCGGGGGGCCATCTATGGGCCATCGCCGGTCCGAAGGTTGGTTGTACATTTTGGAATTTGGGAATTTTTTGATTTCTTTCAGTGCTTTTTTTTGTATTCTGGAGTTTTGGAGTTTTGGAGTTTTGGAGTCTTGTAGTTTTGGAGTTTTGGAGTTTTGGAGTTTTGAAGTTTTGAAGTTTTGGAGTTTTGGAGTTTTGGAGTTTTGAAGTCTTGGAGTATTGGAGTTTTGGAGTTTTGGAGTTTTGGACCAAACACCGTGTCATTTGGCTGGCCCCAAACCCCAAACGCCCCAATCGCCCCAAACGTCTCAAACGCACAATCGCAAAATAGTGATTGGGGCAATCGCCCCAAACGCAAAATCCTTCGTGAAAACGGCTAATGCCGGGTTAACTTTGTTTTTGCCTAGCAACTCACGCCATACCATAGGTGTTTTTTTTTTGTATTGCTACAACGTCCTTATTTCTGTACTTGCACCTTTTTCATAACTACGTCCAATTAAAATGTCCAAGGTCATGTTGTTTTTAACACAATACTGTTTCAAATGTCATGCTTTGATTTAATAGGAACTACAGCTTCAATAATCAACGGTGGATCCAGTGAGACAGTCGGGCCAGAGCCCCCAAAAAGACTGGAAGGGTCCGAAAATTGACCTTTCCTAATTAAAAACCAATTATTTTCACAAACCCACGTTTATACTTTAAAAATGACCCGAAATAAAATGTTAAGTATTGCTCAACTTACCCCCATTATTGTTGTAATTTGATCCAACCGTGCGGCAGGTTGAGCACTTTGGGCATGCACAGCATGAAAATACCGAAGGTTTGATTACTCCAAATTCTTAGGTGTAGGTTCATCCATACATTGGCATCGCCAGGATTTTTAGGTTGGGGGGAGGGAGAGGGGGGGGGGGGGGGGGGGGGGGGGTCTGTGTGGCAGACGTAAACACGCGCAACAACAGGGGGCGGGTATCCTCCTCCTTAGGTTTTTTTGGAAATAGTAGAAAACAAGTGTGGCCCGCTTGCTCCGCAATGCGAAGGTAACTAAGTTCCCGTATCCTGTATCCCGTTGGCGTTGTCCGTTTCCCGTTCCCGTAGCCCGTAGCTCGTAGCCCGTATACCGTAGCCCGTAGCCCGTAGCCCGTTTCCGTATCCCGTTCGTGAATCCCGTATCCCGTTCCTGAATCCCGTAGCCCGTATCCCGAATCCCGTAGCCCATAGCCCGTAGCCCGTAGCCCGTAGCCCGTAGCCCGTAGCCCGTAGCCCGTAGCCCGTAGCCCGTAGCCCGTAGCCCGTAGCCCGTAGCCCGTAGCCCGTAGCCCGTAGCCCGTAGCCCGTAGCCCGTAGCCCGTAGCCCGTAGCCCGTAGCCCGTAGCCCGTAGCCAGTAGTCCGTATCCTGTAGCCCGTAGCCCGTTCCCGAAACTCGTTCCCGAATCCCGTTCCCGTACCTTACTCGTTCCGAACATCACCAATCTCGTGTAGGCTTTACAATAAAGAGTTCGGATTTTAAATATGCGTCAATTTGGTATCCGCCGACGGAGGTTCTTTTTTTTTGCTTAGCTTGCTTTTCACTATGCAAGATTCTGCCGACGCAAATTGCTCCGATGACTAAATAGCTTGATGTATTGTTTTATTACGCCGAATAAAATAAGGGCCGAGAGCGTTATATTAACACTGTCATTATAGCCTTAATGTTTGTCAATATGAATGAAGTTTGGATGGTTATTGGACAGAATTGATTCCGCTTTGCAGCTGTATATTTTTTTTATCGTTGATCACCCTCCTGTGTTAACGATATGGCGGTGTGATTAAATACATATTCTAAAATGGTCACTCTATATCTTCCAGGCCGATTTAAGCTATTAAATATTTAACAGAAAGCTTCGGTTTTCATGCATCAGAAAGCCGGTACCTTCGTCTGCAAAATTACGTTTGTTTCAGCTCTTTAAGTCGCATAGGTTCGGAGCACTAATTTAAATCGTGAAGGACGACATAAAAACGTGATTTAAGTTTGTGAAGCAATTAACTTTGCACGCGCTACGCACCGCTCGCCGACCCACATTGCATACGCCAGCCCGTTAATTGTTCTACACGCTTGTGTTTGTCGCATGCTGATCGGACGCATAGTCTCCGAGAGATAGACCTGGGATTGCAGCGTATTTCGCAATTTTTTCGCATTTTTCACACATTTTGATCTGGGTTTTCCACGTGTTAAACCAATGGAGAAAGGGTTGCTTTTGCAGCTCACGCCACGCGCTCATTATGCACCCTAGCGAGCCCGTTTCTTGACACAGCACGTCGTTAAAATGTCACCTGGATCGTGTGCAAATTTTATCCATCTTCTCGCAATAGTTTAGGCTGCACAGCTGAGCAAAGAACAAAACTACAAAATGGCCACATACATACACACGCACTTTACTCAAATAGTAATATAGACAAGGTTGGCCCGCTTGCTCCGCAATGCGAAGGTAACCAAGTTCCCGTATCCTGTATCCCGTTGCCGTAGTCCGTTCCCCGTTCCCGTGGCCCTTAGCCCGTAGCCCGTAGCTCGTAGCCCGTAGCCCGTTCCCGTATCCCGTTCGTGAATCCCGTATCCCGTTCCTGAATCCCGTATCCCGAATCATGTAGCCCGTAGCCCGTAGCCCATAGCCCGTAGCCCGTATCCCGTAGCCCGTATCCCGTATCCCGTAGCCCGTAGCCCGTAGCCCATAGCCCGTAGCCCGTAGCCCGTAGCCCGTAGCCCGTAGCCCGTATCCCGTATCCCGTAGCCCGTAGCCCGTATCCCGTAGCCCGTAGCCCGTAGCCCGTATCATGTGGC
Organism: Chirona hameri; assembly: GCA_036785665.1. Lineage (NCBI taxonomy): Eukaryota > Metazoa > Arthropoda > Thecostraca > Balanomorpha > Balanidae > Chirona > Chirona hameri. The sequence continues at coordinate 9,518 of JAXIVJ010014963.1, forward strand.
CCGTAGCCCGTTCCCGTAACCCGTTCCCGAATCCCATTCCCGTACCTTACTCGTTCCGAACATCACCAATCTCGTGTAGGCTTTACAATAAAGAGTTCGGATTTTAAATATGCATCAATTTGGTATCCGCCGACGGAGGTTCGTTTTTTGCTTAGCTTGCTTTTCACTATGGCAAGATTCTGCCGACGCAAATTGCTCGGATGACTAAATAGTTTGATGTAATGGTTTATTACGCCGAAAAAAATAAGGTCCGCGAGCGTTATATTAACACTGTCATTATAACCTTAATGTTTGTCAATATGAATCAAGTTTTGGTGGTTATTGGACAGAATTGATTGCGCTTTGCAGCTGTATATTTTTGTATCGTTTATCACTCTCCTGTGTTGACGATATGGCGGTGTGATTAAATACATATTCTAAAATAGTCACTCTATATCTTCCAGGCCGATTTAAGCTATTAAATATTTAACAGAAAACTTCGGTTTTCATGCATAATAAAGCCGGTACCTTTGTCTGCAAAATTACGTTTGTTTCATCTATTCAAGTCTCATAGGTTCGGAGCACTAAATTCAATCGTGAAGGACGACATAAAAGGGTGATTTAAGTTTGTGAAGCAATTAACTTTGCACGCGCTACGCACCGCTCGCCGACCCACATTGCATACGCCAACCCGTTAATTGTTCTGCACGCTTGTGTTTGTCGCATGCCGATCGGACGCATAGTCTCCGAGATATAGACCTGGGATTGCAGAGTGTTTCGCAATTTGTCGCATTTTTCACACATTTCGCTCTGGGTTTTCCACGTGTTAAACCAATGGAGAAAAGGTCGCTTTTGCAGCTCGCGCCACGCGCTCATTATGCCCCCTAGCGAGCCCGTTTCTTGACACAGCATGTCGTCGACATGTCACCTGGATGGTGTGAAAATTTCATCCATCTTCTCGCAATAGTTTAGGCTGCACAGCTGAGCAAAGAACAAAACTGCAAAATGGCCACATACATGCATACATACATACATACATACATACATACATACATACATACATACATACATACATACATACATACATACATACATACATACATACATACATACATACATACATACATACATACACACGCACCTTACTCAAATAGTAATATAGACAAGTGTGGCCCGCTTGCTCCGCAATGCGAAGGGAACCAAGTTCCCGTATCCCGTAGCCCATAGCCCGTGGCCCGTAGTCCGTAGCCCGTAGCCCGTAGCCCGTAGCCCGTAGCCCGTTCCCGTATCCCGTTCGTGAATCCCGTATCCCGTTCCTGAATTCCGTATCCCGAATCCCGTAGCCCGTAGCCCGTAGCCCGTATCCCGTAGCCCGTAGCCCGTAGCCCGTAGCCCGTAGCCCGTTCCCGTATCCCGTTCGTGAATCCCGTATCCCGTTCCTGAATTCCGTATCCCGAATCCTGTAGCCCGTAGCCCGTAGCCCGTAGTCCGTAGCCCGTTGCCCGTAGCCCGTAGCCTGTAGCCCGTAGCATGTAACCCGTAGCCCGTAGCCCGTAGTCCGTAACCCGTAGCCCGTAGCCCGTAGCCCGTAGCCCGTAGCCCGTAGCCCGTAGCCCGTAGCCCGTAGCCCGTAGCCCGTATCATGTAGCATGTAGCCCGTAACCCGTAACCCGTAGCCCGTATCTCGTATCCCGTTCTCGTAACTCGTTCCCGAATCCCGTTCCCGTACCTTACTCGTTCCGAACATCACCAATCTCGTGTAGGCTTTACAATAAAGTGTTTGCATTTGTAATATGCGTCAATTTGGTATCCGCCGACGGAGGTTCGTTTTTTGCTTAGCTTGCTTTTCGCTATGGCAAGATTTTGCCGACGCAAATTGCTCCGATGACTAAATAGCTTGATGTAATGTTTTATTACGCCGAATAAAATAAGGGCCGAGAGCGTTATATTAACACTGTCATAATCTTAATGTTTGTCAATATTAATCAATTTTGGGTGGTTATTGGACATAATTGATTGCGCTTTGCAGCTGTATATTTTTGTATTGTGTACCGCCCTCCGTTATTGAAGATATAGCGGTGTGATGAAATACATATTCTAAAATGGTCAATTTATATATTCCAGGCCGATTTAAGCTATTAAATATTTAACAGAAACCTTCGGTTTTCACGCATAATAAAGCCGGTACCTTCGTCTGCAAAATCACGATTGTTTCAGCTCTTCAAGTCTCATAGGTTCGTAACACTAAATTCAATCGTTAAGGACGACATAAAAGCGTGATTTAAGTTTGTGAAGCCATTAACTTTGCACGCGCCACGCGCCGCTGGCCGAACCACATTGCATACGCCAGCCCGTTAATTGTTCTACACGCTTGTGTCTGTCGCATGCTGATCGGACGCATAGTCTCCGAGATATAGACCTGGGATTGCAGCGCGTTTCACGATTTTCCCAATTTTTCACACATTTCGCTACGGTTTTTCCATGTGTTAAACCAATGGAGAAAGAGTCGTTTTCTAGCTCGTGCCATGCGCCCATTATGCACCCTGGCGAGCCCGTTTCTTGACACAGCACGTCGTTGAAATGCCTCCTGGATCTTGTGAAAATTTCAACCATTTGCTCACAATATTTAGGCTGCACAGCTGAGCAAAGAACAAAACTGCAAAATGGCCACATGCACACGCACTTTACTCAAATAGTAATATAGATGACGGCGTTTCGCACCGCCATTTTTGGCAGAACAGTTTGCCTATCAGTTGCCCAAATCCTGTTATTTTTTTACCTCGGGTCTCCTCAGGTCAGGTCACTAGGTTAAGTCTAGTGATCCCACCTAAAAATATATGGTTGTGCCGCAGCCAGATTGTTTAACCGATCAGTTGGAAACTTACAGGATTTAAGCAGGTCATACATACCAATAATTCTGCTGTTTAGGATGATTTTATATCAATGACCTAACGCAAAGTAGATTTTGTGACTTCCCAATTGTAGGTCATTGGGGAAACATGAAAATGCATATAAATCCCCAGGAAATGACTAGATTTTCCCAATGTTCACTAGACTCACGAATCTTTTGCAAAATACAAGGATCCATGTGACATTTTTGTCCTGCCACCCCTACGAGGTAAAATCTATTGACCCAGAAGTCATAGGTAATTTTTCTTCCATAACTTTTTTTACCAAACCAGTAAGGCGCCGCAGTTGACGATGAACGAGCGAACGCGAGTAAATGTACCTATGGTGAATTTCAATTCGATCGGGCAAGTAGTTTCTCAGATGCGGGGACAAAAAAGGGTGCGCACGTGCGCATCCCACCCCTGACTTGTTGGAAAGTGGCGGCTGAAAGATCCATAACCAGACACCAAATTTGCTCACAATCGGCCAAGCCGTTGCTGAGCTTTTACGACAAAACACCTTTCTACACCCCTCACGCGGCACGCGGCACGCGCCACGCGCAGTGGTAGTTTCTCACGTGAGTCGAGAGATATGAGCTTCTCAAAAGCGTTGCCACGGGTCGGGTCGCTCATATTCAGATTCTTCCCTTATATACTCCACGGAAGGAACATTATGGAAATATCTCCCCTATCCCAACCATGAGCGTCGCCACCCGAGGGGCCAGGGGCCGACCCCCCCCCCCCCCCCACCCCACCCCAGATCCCTCCGGACCCCAAGATTAGCAGGATTTTAATATTAACATTATGGGAGTGTGTGTGTGTGTGTGTGGGGGGGGGGATGGCAACCACCTGGTTGCCCCCCCCCCCCCACACCTCGCCACACACCCTCTCCAAATTTTGTGGCGACATTCCTAGTCCAACAAACCCCAATCTCCCCTACTCTGCCGTTAATGAGCAATTGTTTAAAGGGTACCTATTGAAATTAGTACTATTTTGGAAATAATTTAAAGATACTAATTTTGGCTGTAAATACTAAAACTTAGGAATATCATGGAATTTATAATTTGATTTTTCTAAATTTATTAGTAGGTAAGTATATTGTATTATAATTTAATAATATCAAGTAACTATAAGCGATAGCCACGTCACATTTTCAGTACTTTATGCTGCATCACTTCTACGTTTTCTTACTACATTTGACTGAAAATGAGGTAGCACTTTTAAAGATAATGACGTTTTAATGACGTCATGTCATGCCATTTTTGGTGGAAAAATGATAAATGTTTTCTAAATTCGTAGAAAATCCAGTTCTGATGCAAATTGCAAATACAAAACGTCAAAAGAAAGGTAATGACATTCTATTGAACGTCGCTATCTCGGATTAGCAAAATTTGTGGTTTTTATCCCCAAATAGTAACAACTTATTTTTTTTGTGTGGAAATTTTCACAAATCATTAAAAAAAAAGATATTAAAAAATATATATATTAGAGAACCAAGTATGGACGATACCCAAACCAAATTTCAAAGGCAGAGCAATATCCTTATTTTTGACTGACATATGGCTCCCTAAGTATAATAACTCATGACGTCATTTTTTAAGTTACGTTTTTTGTCTTTTAGTGACCAGATACAGCAAATAAATATCACTGCTGTATTTCTGAGACAAAGTTTGTATAGAAACATGCCTTTTTTATTTAGCTGAATCAATTTCAAATGTTGTCCTTAGTGTGACCTGACTTTGACCCGAGGGCCATTATATGGGATCAGATTGTGAAAATGGCTTCTACTATCGAATTATACGTGTACAATAACCCATACAACATGTGTCGCATGACTTTCGTAGAACTGTGACCTTTTGTGATCTGGCATTGACCTTTGCTTACAATTTCACTTTCGCTTATACGGGAGATGCATTATACCTTTGAGAGGACCTTGTGCGATAATAGTCGCAATCTAAGGCTTTGGATGATCGCTGCCTTCCGCGTACCGCTGCAGTTATTGGTTCGGAAGATACGTGGGGGTGGGGGTGGGGGGTAAAATTTACCCCCAGCGGGGCGCGTTCGGCTGGAGACCCAGCGGGGCGCGGGTTAACCTCCTGGTGACCGGAAAACAATGGCATTGACAACCTTTTTGCGTCCCGCCTGAAACGGATCGTTATTCTGCGGAACCAAAACCACCCTGAGTGGCTGAGGGGTATTGACCCTGGCTAGTGTATGACTTGTGTTATGCTGTGTCTGTCTTTGGTACCTACCAAGTACCTACTAATTCCTTTCCATTGTATGTGCTGCAAAGATATGTGCCTGTGCTGGTGCGAAATAAAACGTTCTTATTATTATTAGTATTGTATACGCTACTGCAGTCTACTGCAGTCAACCAGGGTGTGGCAGGAAACAATAATGGTAATAACATAATCGAACCTGAACTAACCTTTACAACAATTACGGTCGCAGAGACCAACGTTTAGAACGCTCCGCTCGCATTATCTCGCTGCGCTGCGGCCCTACCGGGGGGCTGTCGCTCCCCGGATCCCCCCCCCCCGACCATCTCGTAGACAAAACCTACGGCGTAATAAGTTGTCCGATGTGTCTACGCAACCTAACCTATTCATAATAATAACGGCTTTGTCGGAAGAAATATGGAAATGTCGCCGTGGTGCACAATGCCGCTGCTTTTCTGATGTTACCATATGACGCTGTGACGTCATACTGTGCTGCCATATTTTACATAACACGGCGCACCGACGGGTACTTTAGTCAAAGATATCCAATTGGACACGTTGACAAAGTGGCATTCGGCAGACATTTCTACTTTTTTCACAGGTCAATACAATTACATTTCGGCAAAAAGGAATTCACATGTCGGCAAAATGTCATTCAGCAAAAAACATTTCGATTTTTTCACATTTCGACAAAGCAAGATTTCGGCAAAATGCACATGTCGGCAAAAAGACATTTCGCCATTTTGACACGTCGGTAAAAAGGCATTTCGACAATTAGCATTCGCCATTTTGCTTTCGGCAAATTCACATTTCGACACAAAGACGTCGTCAAAGTGTCCTTCGACAATCTGCATTCGGCAAAATGGCATTCGCCATTTTGTCCGGACACCGTTGTGTGCGCTACTGCTGTCTCCAGCCCGTGGTGATAGTGTTGTGTACGCTATTGCAGTCTCCAGCCCGTGGTGTTAGTGTTGTCTGAGCTATTGCAGTCTCCAGCCCGTGGTGTTAGTGTTGCGTACGCTACTGCAGTCTCCAGCCCGTGGTGTTAGTGTTGTATGAGCTATTGCAGTCTCCAGCCTGTGGTGTTAGGGTTGTGTACGCTATTGCAGTCTCCAGCCCGTGGTGTTAGTGTTGTCTGAGCAATTGCAGTCTCCAGCCCGTGGTGTTAGTGTTGTCTGAGCTATTGCAGTCTCCAGCCCGTAGTGTTAGTGTTGTCTGAGCTATTGCTGTCTCCAGCCCGTGGTGCTAGTGTTGTCTGAGCTACAGCAGTCTCCAGCCCGTGGTGTTAGTGTTGTGTACGCTGCTGAAGTCTCCAGCCCGTGGTGTTAGTATTGTGTACGCTGCTGCAGTCTCCAGCCCGTGGTGTTAGTGTTAAAAAATAATCGACCCATATGCATCATGGTTTACCTTGGCCACCAAATGACCTTGACCGGAGTTCAAAATTCTCAGCTGACCTAACCTGGTCAACATGAATATGACTCGAAGTGCCTTGACGAGACAAACACGATGGCGTCAAACGTATTACTTTATCTTTATTAGTAAAAAGTTATTTGCAAAGTTTTAGCAAAAAAATAATCCTTTTGGAATTAGATGACCTCTGGAGTCTAAACTATTGACCTAAGCTCAAATTTGAGGACACCAATGGCGATTGCATTTTTCAAGAGCTTTCGATTGCTTTTTTGTTTGTTGCTTGCTATCATAGCTCCCGGTATATATTTTTTTTCCATAGTTCCCGAGATAGTGTTCGAAGCGAAGTCCTAAAACTGGAAAATCTGACCTTTGATGACCTCTGGTGACCTCAATTTTGACCTGACCTAAACAAAGACCGGTATACTTTAGATAGAGCTTGTCTCGAGCTATATAACGCCGTTTTCCGCCTGTCGCTACGTTGCGTGGTTTTGGAGATCATAGGGGGTAGGGGGCGAAATCCGCCCCCCTCCAGGGCGTGTAATTACAGAGGCCCTCCAGGGCGCGTGTTAAATACAAACTAAGTGCTTGCAAAAAAGGTTTCCCAAAAAGTTTCCCCGGCCATGCCGGGGCTGCCCTATAGGATTTCCACCCATGATCGCATCAACCTAACAGAGCATCGAACTCGGCAAAGGCGAAATACAGCATTCGGCATTCGTACTCGGCTCCTGTCGTGTAGTCGTCAGCAGCTCAATCCTTAGGCAAGACTAAATGAAGTGTTATTTAAAGTGAGGAAATGCAATAGGTTTGAGAGACGGTCAAAATAAGCGCACGTTAGCATGATTGTATTCGGTTCATTTTGGACTCTATTTTGTGCATTGCAACCAAACGTGAAACAAAACACCCCAACAAGTTTCCGAGGTATGACTGTAATGCTCTTTGTTATTGTACGTATAGCACAGTAACAGCACACACTACAAAGGTCATAACAATGTAGGTCATGTCACAAAGGTCATAACAATGTAGGTCATGTCATGCAATGCTACAAGAAAGAAACCAGCATCAACTCCAATACCACGGAGAAAACATTAAAAGAAACATACTAAAATACGACCGGACACAGCACACCAAATGATTCAAGAAAGATTACACCACACTGCACAGCCTCAGAAGGCACCTGAGCGTAGTGAGCAAGACCACTGAGCAGTCCCTCACATCACACCAACGCCTGGTGCTGGCGAATATTACACAGCTGGGTTGGTTCTGGCGAATATTATACGGCTATGTTGTGGTGCCTTGTGTTTTCTCAACATAGTCGTTCGAAGCCACGACTCACAATGAAAAAACACATGCCTGACAAGCAGCGTAAAAGTTATGAATCGGTATCCGTATCAATAACAGTCGTTATAAGTCACACATAAACGGTACGTCGATTGCCCATACAAGGCTTACTCTGTTCCAAGCCAACAGTGCTTCACAACATCCAACAACGCTACCACTGTACACGGCTTACTCTGTTACAAGCCACCACACAGAGCTTCACAACATCCAACAACGCTACCACTGTACACGGCTTACTCTGTTACAAGCCACCACACAGAGCTTCACAACATCCAACAACGCTACCACTGTACACGGCATACTCTGTTACACGCCAACAGAGCTTCACAACATCCAACAACGCTACCACTGTACACGGCTTACTCTGTTACAAGCCAACACACAGAGCTTCACAAAATCCAACAACGCTACCACTGTACACGGCGCTTACTCTGTTACAAGCCACCACACAGAGCTTCACAACATCCAACAACGCTACCACTGTACACGGCTTACTCTGTTACAAGCCAACAGAGCTTCCCAACATCCAACAACGCTACCAATGTACACGGCTTACTCTGTTACAAGCCAACACACAGAGCTTCCCAACATCCAACAACGCTACCAATGTACACGGCTTACTCTGTTACAAGCCAACACACAGAGCTTCACAAAATCCAACAACGCTACCACTGCCGACGCAGCTTCACCTCAGCTAAATCTTCTCCGAGCCGCCCCCCGTTTTTCTACTGTCCAAAGTCACTGTTCTTCACTTCACACGTATACAAATTCAAGGTATAATATCAATTATTGTACACAGCAGCAATCTATATGTCCTTCTTTGCCCTCCACCCCGGACTCAACATCAGCTACCATTGGCCTGTCCCTCTACCCCTTCCTGCTCCCCCAGAACACATTCTACCATACAACAACTCATCTACCCTCCCTAGTCCCCCCCGCGAGGGACAAGTTCCATCACTCACTAAACATCAGCTTCCCTTCCCCTGCCGCTACGTCCCTGCCTGCTCCCCAAGTGCGCACCAGCCATCTCTGTCCACCCTCCGCTTCAACGTCAGGTACTTAGCTGCTCTCCGTGACACCGGCAGCACATACTCCTTGGCGAACCTCTCCCTCGTCCAAGGTCCGGGCGCCGGTAGCGCGCGCGCCCTCTCCAAGAAAGCGAGCAAGAACGAGAAGCAGTTCTGCGATGTTTCGTGATAGGTCTCAGCCGACCACTCGTTGGTGTTGAGGAAACTTGCGATCGCTTCGTCCCAGAGTCTGTCGCTAGCTGATGTGTCCAACGCGTTGGAGTTGGTAGTCCTGTTGTTGCCGTCGTTTCTAGTTCCATCGGTAGCATTGGTGCTTGAGCTGTGATCACTAACGTCTCCGTCGTTACCGCCTACGGTAGGAAGAGGAATCACTAAACACTGAGTCCACTCACTCGCAGGCTGACTTCGCAAACCATTCACATCAAACGCTACAACACCACCACTCGCATCTGACACACCTACATGTAGATCTCCACCACTATAATCCACAAACTCGCCCACTGTTGGCCGAATTAACACTGACTGCGTATGATCCGGAGCGGAGCGAAATGGCGCCGGGAGCGGGACAGGCGGCACAGTATCATCCAGGGGTCGCTGGCAGGCTGGGCAGATGGCAGGCAGCGCGGCGGAAGGGAAAAATAGAGGACAGCAGTGGTGTACGTGCCACACGCCGTCCGTTGCCATGGTGACGAGATGACACGAAACAGCTGACTGCGGGAGGCCAGTTAATCTGAAAACGAAGAGCAGGGTTAGAGGGAGCGGGAGGGGATGGTGAGGGTTTTGAGCCTGATTGTACGCTGTATTTCCGTGTGCGGTGCTGAATGAACTCACAAACCGCCTTTTGGCCGTCTGTCGTGTTTGCATGAGCTGATCTGTACTGCGTGAACAAGGGGTCCGTTCACTGAGTACGCTGTAATGGCGCAATGTGTAACGCTGATCTCAATATGTACTGCACTAAACATGCCATCACGAGGCTTCTGCAGCTCTCCACCATTCCCTGCCGCCCGTCTCAACCAGCGTCGCACTCCATACAACTTATATACATTAAGACAGTACTACTTATATTTCTCGTAGTGCTTGTGCAAGGAGCATTTTTTTTAAAATCGACCTTGAATGTACCAAAGTAAGAAATAAAACTTTGTTTTACATTTGCTTTTTTGTATGATTTATTTAAAATTTGTTCGTTATATATATAGGTACTTGCTTAGAACAGTATATGTCATCGTGGCGTGTCAGATCAGGATGGGAGTGCGATTTCGTGTGGCTTTACCAAAATGTTCGTCTTTATTTATTTATATAGGTATTTGCTAAGAACAATAATATGCTATCATGGAGCGTGATCTTAGGAGTGTAATTTCGTGTGATTGGTCTACAAAATGTTCGTCTTTATTTATTGATTTATGTATCGGGCAGGTTTTCAGCTGGGCTGGGTGGAGGATGTAGTCTCTGATTTTCACGAGCTATGCTAAATGTTTATTCTTGTGTCGTGTATGCAAATGATGTGTCATTTCGATTCCAATACACATGATGAAGGTCTGTGCCCGAATGCAAATGTAAAACAAAGTTTAATTTCTTACTTTGGTACATTCAAGAAGGTCGATAAAAAACACATTATAAAGGGAGATAATCACCCTTTTCCACTAAAATGGAGTTAGCACCTGAAATCGATAGACGAGGCCAAAATATGATGTAAATTCATTACATTTTGCATATAAACATTCCTACCGAAAGATATTGGCAGTTTCTACCGATAAGCGATCCACATATATCGGTCGGTACTCAGCAAGTACTCGGTAACGAATTCAGTAAATTAGCCTCTCTACGCATTGTTATTTATCATAAAGGTATGCAATATGTTTCCTGCACTCTATATTTTGCGAATATGTGCCACACTTTTATGATCAATCAACAATCATTTGAAAAAAGTGCATTGAAATCAGCAGTTTAGCTTGGCTCCGGACGGCAACCTATTTAGTGTCAGCGATTTGTTTATAAGTCCCCATTCAACAACGTTGAACAGATTGATGCAAAAGCGCCGGATGTTGCACCTTCCAATACTGGAGGGAAAATATCGATCATTCATTTTCCAAAACTTCCAACTTTGAATTAGGGAATAATTTTATTTAATTCTTCAATTTAGATCACATCATGTTAATAGCATAACGGTAGCCAAATACATTGTTGCTAACAAAATCAAAAGGTGATTATCTCCCTTTAACCCGGCAGTCACTGGGGTATTTTCTGTAACACGACTCACGGTGGAGGGGGGTTAGCCCCCAGTATCTGGTATCTTCAGAACCAATTATCGCAGAGGGACGTGCAAGGCGGCATTTGAAAGCGCTCCATGAGATAAACCTAACGCACAATTAAAAATGTCAAATTAAGGTCACATGTCAGTTCACGGTCAAGTCAAACGTCAAAATCCAGGTATTTGAGTTTATGGACCATACTTGCCATCCATAGTCTTCGATTGCGCCCATGATCACCCAAAGGGCTATCAAAGGTATGATACACATCCCACATGAGCTAAAGTGAGATTTTTGGAAAAGATCAAGGTCAAGGTCAAGTCACAAAAGGTCACTATACACAAAATATCTACGAAAGCCATGCAGCACATATTTTATGGATGCTTTTAAGCGTAGAATACGATAGTGATAGTCATTTTACCACCTGACTTCATTTATGTGAAGTTAGTGTCAAGTTCAGGTCACTGAAGGTCAAAATTTAAAATGTATAAATCTAAATGAAAAAAACATGTTTCTATATCAGTTTTGTCTCAGAAATACAGTGCTGGCATTTATTTGTCTATATCTGGTCAATAAAAGCAAAACAAACACGCAATTAAAAAATATAACATCATGATTTACCCATACTTTTTATGCCATGTAAGTCAAAACAGATTATATCATTTTGAAATTTGGTATGGTACTTGCCCATATGTGGTTATCTGACATATATTCCGTTTTTTAAATTAATATCTTTGAAAAATGTGATTTTGTGGGCATTTTAAAACAAATTGGGGTCAAACACCAAAATTTTCCACATTTCGAGATAGCTGGTTTGTAGCCCTTGCAATTTTCTATCTTTTAGCGTTTTTCGATTGCTTCAAATGTGGCATTTGTACGGCCTGGCAAAGTTTAGCTGATTTTGGTGTCAAAATCGTGTGTAGTGACGTCACTAAATTCACTATATCTCGAACATTTTCTGACGACATTGTTTCATTTTTGCACAAAAGGTGTAACAATGATGCCCGGAAAGGTACTGAAAGTTTGGCGTCGATAACTGCAGTAGTTTAAGATATTCCTAATATTTCTCAGGGGGGGGGGGGGGGGGGCTAACAAAGCCCCCCCAGTGACTCGCGGGTTAAAGTACTACTTATATTTTCAGTAATGTCAATGATGGTGGTCACATTCAGAACAGATGACGCACAGACTAAGCAATGTGTACGAACTACGAACTGCTAAATTTGCACTAGGAACTCTATCATAAAGAGATGCATGTTGAAAGGAACATAGAAATAGGCAGACAATGCTGTGTTTCTGCTAAATGTGCATAAATAAATAATCACACCTGATAAATCACATGGGAATAGTCATCATCATACATGTTCCATTGGTTAAACGAATTGGCTAATGAGCAATCTTGTTCTTGACAGCCGTCATCAACACAACCGATGAACATCTCTATTCCACTATCTCAGGGAGGAGGAGGTTGAACCAAGGGGTTGACTAGTGAGCAATCGGGCCTGTGGCTTAACCCTCCACCGACTGCGTGGACAAGAACATGTATGGCGGTCTGTACAGATGATGTTCACTCACATCTCCTGAGATCCTTGGTCTGATCACCGCAGTGCAATACACAACAGCCTACAGCCAACAGCCTACAGACAGCCTACAGCCAACAGCCTACAGACAGCCTACAGCCAACAGCCTACAGACAGCCTACAGCCAACAGCCTACAGCCAACAGCCTACAGCCAACAGCCTACAGACAGCCTACAGACAGCCTACAGCCAACAGCCTACAGCCAACAGCCTACAGCCAACAGCCTACAGACAGCCTACAGCCAACAGCCTACAGACAGCCTACAGCCAGCAGCCTACAGACAGCCTACAGCCAACAGCCTACAGCCAACAGCCTACAGACAGCCTACAGCCAGCAGCCTACAGACAGCCTACAGCCAACAGCCTACAGACAGCCTACAGACAGCCTACAGCCAGCAGCCTACAGACAGCCTACAGCCAGCAGCCTACAGACAGCCTACAGCCAACAGCCTAGCAGCATTCTAGCAGGACAGGTGTGCGATACCCAGTCGTCCCCGGACCCAGTCGTCCCCGGATACCCAGTCGTCCCCGGAATATTGCCACACTCTTTCCTTCAGACGCCAGAGTTACAATCTGACGGTGGCGGCCAGGCTGACTCGAGTCTGTCTCACAGTGCTGACTCGAGTCTGTCTCACAGTGCTGACTCCGAGTCCGCCTCTCACTGTGGCCAGCTAACTCAAGTTTGTGTCTCACTGTGTCGGGGATGACTCGATCCTGTCTCACACTATGTCCGAACTGTCTCGAGTCACACTCACTGCTTCCTCGAGCCTAATCTCACTGCTGACTCGAGTCTCCCACTGCAGCCGGGGCTGACTCGAGTCTGTCTCACACCGCAGCCAAGCTGACTCACTGCTGCCTGGCCGACTCTATCTTCCTGTTACTAATCACCAGCAGCAGCAGCACCGTGCCTGCCGTCACGGCCACCGTCGTGCCCACCAGCACCAACTCCAGGTCCCTGAGATCACCGAGCGGCACAGGCAGCACCACAGCAGGACTGTTGTCCGCCTGCACCGGACAATACTCGCACACAACCTCATCGACAGCACGGCAGGGAAGAGACTCCTTCTCTGCACATCGACAGGCAACCTCACTCTCAACTTCGCCCCCATCGTCAGCATCACCAGGGGAGGTGTCTTCATTTTCCCAATCACAACCAAGGAAGAGCCTCGGTGAGTCGATGTACGCAGAAGCAATGCGTTCGGTTTCATCCGCGCGATGGTAACGCCCGTGGAGAGGTAGAGAGATCTCCACAGTCACTTGGCCCCGCTTCCCTTCCTCGGTGGTGTTCAGGTCCACCCAGGACAGCACATCTAGCCAACTAGCGTCGTGCGCCATTGCCTCGATGTCGACAGGGCCGAGGACGCGGTGCTGATTGCCATGGAGACGCGCCAGCTGGTATGGGTCGACATAGACACCGGCAGGGAGGCGCTCGTAGAGTAGGAGCCTGCAGCCGGAGAGGGCAGCAGACCACGGTAGTTGGACGGAGGTGACGAGGTCGCGGTGGAAGCCCTCCTTTTCGAGACGACGGGTCAGCCAGGCACTGGCTGGCGCACAGCAGTTGGATGTGACGGTCTCGGTGCAGAAGGTCCACAGCAGGAGAATGAAGAGTAACATGGATGGAGACTGCATCTTCACCAGACAACAGTGTGTCAGTGTCTGGAAAGACTGGATTGACTGGAAAGCTTGATTGATTTGCAATGATGGTGTCGCCACTTACTCTTACATCCTCTTAACAATGAGACATTGAAGGCAAACCATTCTGTCAAATGCTTTTATTTCCTGTAATCAGAGAGACCAGATACATATTTTCGTTCAGTCAATTTTGAAACAATAGGAATGGTTTTTCTGGGTCCATTTTTATGTTTAATTAAAATAAGGATACTTTTTTATTGTCCTGGAAAATGTGAATTTCAAGACTTCTTGCCTATGTAGGCGTTTCACTGCCTGGTTAACTGAAATGTAAGGAAAACACATCCTGTCTTTGGAAAGTACAGGGTCAGCACTTTTGCACCAAATTCAATATAATACTTTACAGAAGTACTACAATAAACATTTAATTAATTAAGCATTAATGAAACACACCCAATGATGCTGGAATGTGGGACATGCATTCTGGATTGGTGGCATAAAGTATATGCACAATAATTTGTATTTCATGGTAAAGGCCCTATCTCCATTCACAATCAAAACACCCCAGGTTAAACAGTCATGATGCTGGACACATCACAGCACCACACTTTCATGCTACTGATGATGTAGATGATGCTGGTCCACTCAAGATTGCCAATAGGATGACAAGTCCGATGTTCAGAAGTGTCTTTTTTTTTTTGGGGGGGGGGGGCTGGTGTTTGGAAGTGTCAAGTGTTAAGCCTAGGCCCTATGCGTGATACACCCTATGCGTGAAATCCTGAAAATTACGCGCGTGTTATCAGTGTTGTCTGGATTTGCGTGACTGAGCAAGTTCAGCTGATAGTAAATGCATTGGGTGAGCTACACTGGCACATCACGCAGATCCCATATGAAACGTCAAGGAAATTCCGCAGACACGTCACGGACGGAACGATGAAAAGTTCAAAATTCTGAACTTGTCCTGTTTTCCGTGATTGCGAGTTACATGTTTTTATCATTTTGCTTGATTTCGCGTATTGTAGTGCATAATAGACCTAAACTTGAATAATGTGTACTGCGTATCGTGGCGGAAGATGAATGAAGAAGCATTGGAGCAAATTGTGAGTGTTGAAACTTGTGTTGAACCTGGTAGATATTTATGCAGTGGTTTATCCATTTTAAAAATGCAGTGGTTTATCCATTTTCCTTGCGTGATTTGCGTGATCGGCAGATCCTGGACGCAAGGAAGTTCTGCAAACACGGAGAACATGCGCATGATTTGCGGGACAATCACACATAGTGTTTATTGTTTTGTTTTATAAATTTAGTCCGAATGTTTTTGAATGGATGGATTTCCGAGGTCAGGCCCCGCGCTAAGCATAGCTTGTTACGCAGGATTTAGAAGCGAAAGTTTTACGTGCCCGACATACCTGGACACGGTCCGCCCCGCCCTCTGACGTCACCTGACCTTGAGTGCAACCGCTGCCACCGGCCGCAGGCCATCCCAGTCAGGGGCAAATAGCGAGCGTCGAAGCGACTCGAACCCGGGCTGCCACTACCGGGTGAGGTCAGAAGTCCAGCGCTCTCCCAACTGAGCTACAGGGGCGGACAATAGTGACGCCTGGGCTTTACAATGGTTAGTCCTACCTTGACCCCAAACTGGGAAAAATCCGGCAAATTATGCCAGACACATCAGTGGGCCTCCTGTGTGATGACATTTGGAGCAACTGATTTCGCTCTAAAAATTGAAGGATGTTTGCACCAAAATTAAAACAATTTGCATGTGTCTGCAAAACGTTGTTGATAAGGGAGGGGCACATAGCATCCGTGAAGTTCTGATGATGATGATTTGGGGTTACGGGCGCCCCCACTGCTCAGGTTATTGGCACCAGTGAGGTTCTGATGATGATGATGTGGGGTTAAGGGCACCCCACCGCTCAGGTTATTGGCACCAGTGAAGTTCTGATGATGATTTGGGGTTACAGGCGCCCCCACTGCTCAGGTTATTGGCACCAGTGAGGTTCTGATGATGATGATGTGGGGTTAAGGGCGCCCCACCGCTCAGGTTATTGGCACCAGTGAGGTTCTGATGATGATTATGATGATTTGGGGTTAAGGGCGTCCCACTGCTCAGGTTATTGGCACCAGTGAAGTTCTGATGATGATGAAGTGGGGTTAAGGGCGCCCCACCGCTCAGGTTATTGGCACCAGTGAAGTTCTGATGATGATGAAGTGGGGTTAAGGGCGCCCCACCGCCCAGGTTATTGGCACCAGTGAGGTTCTGATGATGATTATGATGAAGTGGGGTTAAGGGCGCCCCACCGCTCAGGTTATTGGCACCAGTGAAGTTCTGATGATGATTGTGGGGTTAAGGGCGCCCCTACCGCTCAGGTTATTGGTACCAGTGAAGTTCTGATGATGATGAAGTGGGGTTAAGGGCGTCCCACTGCTCAGGTTATTGGCACCAGTGAAGTTCTGATGATGACGAAGTGGGGTTAAGGGCGCCCCACCGCTCAGGTTATTGGCACCAGTGAAGTTCTGATGATGATGAAGTGGGGTTAAGGGCGCCCCACCGCTCAGGTTATTGGCACTAGTGAAGTTCTGATGATGATGAAGTGGGGTTAAGGGCGCCCCACCGCTCAGGTTATTGGCACCAGTGAGGTTCTGATGATGATGAAGTGGGGTTAAGGGCGCCCCACTGCTCAGGTTATTGGTACCAGTGAAGTTCTGATGATGATGAAGTGGGGTTAAGGGCGCCCCACCGCTCAGGTTATTGGCACCAGTGAAGTTCTGATGATGATGAAGTGGGGTTAAGGGCGCCCCACCGCTCAGGTTATTGGCACCAGTGAAGTTCTGATGATGATGAAGTGGGGTTAAGGGCGCCCCACCGCTCAGGTTATTGGCACCAGTGAGGTTCTGATGATGATTATGATGATTTGGGGTTAAGGGCGTCCCACTGCTCAGGTTATTGGCACCAGTGAAGTTCTGATGATGATGATGATTTGGGGTTAAGGGCGCCCCACTGTTCAGGTTATTGGCACCAGTGAAGTTATGATGATGATTATGATGATTTGGGGTTAAGGGCGCCACACCGCTCAGGTTATTGGCACCAGTGAGGTTCTGATGATGATTATGATGATTTGGGGTTAAGGGCGTCCCACTGCTCAGGTTATTGGCACCAGTGAAGTTCTGATGATGATTTGGGATTAAGGGCGCCCCCACCGCTCAGGTTATTGGCACCAGTGAAGTTCTGATGATTTGGGGTTAAGGGCGCCCCCACTGCTCAGGTTATTGGCACCAGTGAAGTTCTGATGATGATTTGGGGTTAAGGGCGCCCCCACTGCTCAGGTTATTGGCACCAGTGAAGTTCTGATGATGATGATTTGGGGTTAAGGGCGCCCCCACTGCTCAGGTTATTGGCACCAGTGAAGTTCTTGTTGAGTGAGGGAGGATGCCAGGCGAGAAAGTTGTTGAGCGGGGTACAGGGAGTATCCTTTAATGAATGGACCGGCGAATGAACGGACATTTCAGCGTAACTGGCAGCACGTAATGCTCAATGATGCACAAAATTTTGCCACAACCAGCCTGCTACAGCGAACGCTGCACCAACATTTTGGCGCAATCAGCCTGTTACACTGAATGCTGCACATATTGCACTTTGCAATCTGTCCATTATGCTGCATGCTGCGCCAAAATTTCAGAGCGATCAGCCTGTTATGCTAAACATGTTGAAAGAAACATGTATTTTCCCCAGTTTGGCTTTGACCTGTCTTTTTTCCATGCTATTGGTGCTATTGACCATAAAACACACTTAAGTGCTGATACGCCGCTAATAGCTTGAAAGTCCAGTACTTCGATGCGACTGGAAATAGGCCAGACTGCAAAGTATGGCATTTTCGACGAGATATCGTCGGTGCGCGCCCGTCCTGGCTGGTGCGGATTTGGAGAAGCTGGTGCGGATTTGATGCGGATTTGGTGCGAATTTGGTGCGGTGCGGATTCCTGCCGTGCGGTGCGGATTTCTGCGGTGCGGTGTGGTGCAGATTTGGTCAAGTGTGGTGCGGACTTGTAATGGTGCGGTACCTACTACCTATGCTGTGCTGCGGCAACAGTCGCCAGTCTGCACCGCCATGCACGATACTAAAGATCTATCTAAAATCACCGTGTTTTTTTATTAGCACTGCTGTCACACAACTGACTATTTACCGCTAAAATTTAGAGGTTTATGGAAGACAAAAACTCATTTCTAGATTTGTCTACAAAAATGTCTCATTAGATGGGAAAATGTCTCACATTTAACGTAAAAGTCTCTAAAGAATTTCCGAAAATCTCTCGTTCATTATCCGATTTGTAAATATTGGCCGAAAATAAAAAATGGCCGGTAAATTGCGAGACGATTACGGCGAGAGGTCTCTGTGAGGTATCCGGACATATTTTCGTTCCGCATTTTTTTCATCCGCAATGCTTCGTCTCGCATTTTTCTTGTCCGCAAATGTTCTGCCGGCATTGCGACGAATCCTCAAAACAAATAATCGCGGTCGCGGAATTTTCCGTCCGCAAATCATCGTCTTGCATTTCTTTGTCTGAAAACTTTCGTCCGCAACTTTACGCCTGCCCATTGCTTTCACACATTTTCATTTTCACTATTCTTTGTCAGCAACGTTGCTTTTCTACGTCCACAAATATTCGTCTGCGCAATTCTTCGTCTACGCAACTTTTCGTCTACGTAAATTTTAGTCTACGCAACTTTTCGTCTCTTTGCAGCAACGTTGTCAGCAACGTTGCTGAGTGAATGCTGACACAGAATAGTGAAAATACAAATTTGTGAAAGCAATGGGCAGGCGAAAACGTGCCGACGAAAATTTTCAGACGAGGAAATGCAAGACGATGATTGCGGACGGAAAATTCCGCGACCGCGACGATTTGTTTTTGGGATTCGACGAAATGCCGGCAGAACATTTGCGGAAAAGAAAAATGAGAGACGAAAAAATGCGAGACGAAAATATGCCGGGTACCTCACAGAGACGGAAAGTTGCGAAGACGAAAAGTTGCGTAGATGAAAAGTTGTGTAGACGAAGAATTGCGCAGACGAATATTTGTGGACGAAGAAATGCGAGACGAAGATTTGCGAACGAAGAAATGCGAGACGAAGATTAGCGCTGACGAAGATCTGAACTGCAGACGAAAAGAAGCGCACGAAAAAAATGCGCGACGAAGAAATGCGGGACGATAATATGTCGGGATACCTTTGCAGCGCATTGTCTAGATAATTTTAAAGGGACTATCTGATCATCATTATCATTAACATCATTAACATTATACATTATATTTGAATTGAGATAGCCATTTTGATGGCTTGGCATTTAAATTAAGTATGGTAGCAGTTAAAACAACCGCAGTGATCTAATCAAAACGATATTCGAGTTTGATTTTGACATCTGTAAAAAATAAGGTCCATGTGTATTTGAATGGGGCCTCTAAACCGACAGCATCGTCTCTCCTTACCCAACTGGTAATGAGAGACAACTTGTTTTAAAGTCAGCCTTGGAATATTTTCGTCTTTCATTTCTCGATCCACGGGTGGTTCACAATCTAGAGAGGCTAGCACTATCAGCTAGAGTTGATTCAGAAGTTGGCCGCCAGGGACCGCTAGTGAGCCTGGGTGTTATGATGTCACAAGAAATTGTACCAGTTAAATATTTAACAATAAATATTTATATATTTATAAATAAATACAAAAATCAATATATAGTGGTACCATTTGTTTGTGACGTCATAACACCCTGGCTCACTAGCGGTCCCTGGCAGCCAACTGCTGCAACAACTCCAGCTGATAGTGCTAGCCAATCTAAACACTGGGTGGTTTGCTTGCACTATCAGCTGGAGTTATTGCAGCAGTTAGCCGCCAGGGACCGCTATTGAGTAGTGAGCCAGTGTTATGACGTCGCAAATGGTACCACTAAATATTGATTGATTGATTTATAAATAAATAAATATATAGCATTAAATATTTAACAGGTACCATTTACTTGTGACATCATAGGACCCTGGCTCACTAGCAGTCCCTGGCGGCCAACTGCTGCATCAACTCCAGCTGGTAGTGCTAGCCGTTCGCTTTTTCTGTACAATAGATGTCAACACACAAAATTGTGCCATACATTTGGCAGCAACAAATTTCCCTGTTATTAAACAAAAAAATCATGATGTCACCAACCGCTTCCGCTTAAAACTAAAAGTTAAATATCTTCCAAGATAAGCAACTTTTCAGAAAAAAAGTTCACAAACATGTTCAGCTGACCTTGCCTAACATGTAGACATACAATTAAGTGTGATTCAACAATTTTCAAAAAGGTGGGACAGTCCCTTTAATGGGTTGGTAACTGGTGTGAATTTCTGGCTGGTATGGTGCGAACTGGTGCACATTTCTCGCCTGCATGGTGCTAGTAGGTACAGATTTCTGGCCTACATGGTGCAGGCTGGTGCAGATTTTCACTATGGGCTGGTGCGCCTTGTCAACTCCTGTGCCATACTTTGCAGTATGGGAGATAGGACCTTCCCTATATGCTCTATGTTGATACAAATATCCTAATCTCCATGAATACCTGCATTTCATCTTAATGCTTGCAATGTAGGTAACTGGAAAACTACTTGTGCCTAAATGAGACAGGAAGCTGAGAATGCTCAATCACAATGCAATGTTGTATCTTGCTTGCACAGTACAATACAAATACAATTGAGGCTTATAACTTTCCAGTGTATAAGTGTTCCTATTTCTGGAAGATTGTTAATCAGGGCCTAAGACAATAACCTGTTAGCAGTTAACTCCTTAGGATTATGTTGTTCAGTTTTAACAAGGCCCTATAACAACTAAGTTGTAATATAGGATCACATTCACGATACCAGCACTACAGGACATGACAACACAACATGTCAATTTAATTGTGAATTTCATCTGGAATGATAAGTTTTCATGAAACACTCACTTGACTTTGCCCACCTTCAATTACCAATATTTATAAGATTTGTATCAATCCATCCTAATTCCAATCAAATATTTATCAATCCATTAGCACAGAATTATCTAAAGTTGCGACAAAATACCTCACCGGTTTCGTCTCATATCAAGTTCCTAAATAACCCATAGAGTATCATAGCCTTATATAGCCTTGATTATAGCTTTGGTAGAATATAGCTTGACGTCACGGGATCAAAACTTTCTGAAAGCCCAATGCCAAAAAGTGTTGAGTTGAGGTATTTGAACGGATAATATCTTGGAATACTACATTAAAATGCAATGCATTCGATATGGTATGCACTGAGGTCTTCTTTGTATCATTTTTGTGATCTTTTATTCACTTTTGCTTGAATGAGCACGACCGATCTCTTGTTCTCGAAATGCATTTTCATTGGTCATGAGCCATGACGTAATGGGACCAAAATAAAAACTTCACGGATATTGCAATGATATCCCAATCTCGATTTCAACTTGCCAAGAGCAGGGCACTTATAACCCGGGGGTTCAAAGTCTATATGGCAGCACGACGTACATTTTCCTACTAGGCCATAGGGTTCCATGTTAAAAAGCTATTTTACGGGCCCACGTTTTTTTTTTACCTGCGACCGATACGACAATAAAAAGTAGCTAGAAATGAAGCGTGAACATTTTTCTTTCGATTTCGGGGTTCAAAAGTGTACGCTGTGAGGTTCGTTTTCGAGCTATTAAGCATCTCGTGAACCCATGCAGTTCGAGCGATGGCCAAGCGCGTGTTCGAATCTCGCTGCAGACAACACTTTTTGACGGAATGAGGAAACGACGTGAATAGTCACTGACTGTGGGCTTTTTGAAATATTATATTATTGCTAATGATCTCATGATATTAACTAAATAATTAATGTATTATATATTCATTAGTGCATTTATTATTTAGTTATTATGATGTGAGAAGACCATTAGTAATGCAATAATATTAAACATAGGTATCGTACGTGATTAGGAATATCATATTTTAGGCAACATACTGTGGCAAAATATCCGATCTAGACATCAGTATTCTTGATTTGCACTATATATATATATATATATATATATATATATATATATATATATATATATATATATATATATATATATATATATATATATATATATATATATATACATATACATATACATATACATATACATATACATATACATATACATATACATATACATATACATATACATATACATATACATATACATATACATATACATATACATATACATATACATATACATATACATATACATATACATATACATATACATATACATATACATATACATATACATATACATATACATATACATATACATATACATATACATATACATATACATATACATATACATATACATATACATATACATATACATATACATATACATATACATATACATATACATATACATATACATATACATATACATATACATTAATATACATATACATATACATATACATATACATATACATATACATATACATATACATATACATATACATATACATATACATATACATATACATATACATATACATATACATATACATATACATATACATATACATATACATATACATATACATATACATATACATATACATATACATATACATATACATATACATATACATATACATATACATATACATATACATATACATATACATATACATATACATATACATATACATATACATATACATATACATATACATATACATATACATATACATATACATATACATATACATATACATATACATATACATATACATATACATATACATATACATATACATATACATATACATATACATATACATATACATATACATATACATATACATATACATATACATATACATATACATATACATATACATATACATATACATATACATATACATATACATATACATATACATATACATATACATATACATATACATATACATATACATATACATATACATATACATATATATATATATATATATATATATATATATATATATATATATATATATATATATATATATATATATATATATATATATATATATATATATATATATATATAT